>JARHVA010008495.1:22500-287500 GCA_037957365.1 Torreya grandis | reverse complement strand
CTATCTATAAAGCATGATAATTAATTGTAAAACATAAATAAACATATACTCTATTTATTATGTTGAGTTATGATAAAGATAGAAAGTATAGTTATACTAGATATTACAATGATAATGAAGACATATACTTAGCTTGTTTTGATGCTATCATATATCTAGATATAAAACATGTAAAAATTAGAATGTATTTATATTGTGTATTAGTCACCTAATTCTATAAACTTTACCTCTATATCCATAAACACTTATGTCAACCTAGGACAATTGCATTCAATCTAATATCTAATCAAATCCATATGTATAATATATAATACCTATTAAAACTATATGTGATGACATAAATGATTATGGGTTCTCTCTCACATTTACTCTAGTGCATTCAGATCTAGGTCAAAGACTATTGGTCCTTGTCAAATAAACAATCCTTATTTCTTTATCATTAAAGTGGTTTTGGAAAAAATGTATCAGCACATGGTATAGAGCTACCCAAAAAACCCCTATATTAATGATAACTACCTACATATTTGTTGTCCCCCAAAAATATCACTCATTTTTGGGACAACATTTGAACTATTTTGGTCCTACAGACCAAAATCCTCTCTTTCCCTTTCAAAACATTGTTCTGAGCATTCAAGTTCACTTTTCAAGCTTTCTAGAAATCTACAAACTCTACATGCAGGCTCAAATCTACAAAATCTCAAGGTTGGTTTCTATAGACTCTATAAGCTTGAATCTATAGACTTTGTAGGCTTGAATCTATGAACTCTGTAGGTAGGCTCAAATCTATGGACTCTCAAGGTTGGTTTCTACGGACTCTATAGGAAAGAAAAGGGTTCAACACTTAGCCAAATAACGAAGAATGAATCGATTGGACCATTGAACTATTGAACCAAAGTTGGTTCAATCGGTAGGTTCAAGGGGCTACCCCAAAGCCAAAGAGGCAAGTGCCCTTGTGGAGGGCAGGTGGGGAAAGATCAAATGACAAAGTCGAAGGAATTGCCAAAGAAAGTGACGGGCCCGTAGACATCAAATTTGTGATAATGAAATAACCATTGATCTTTGGAGGCTTGAGCATAGACCCAAATGCATTCAAAGTCCAAAACTTTGAAGGGGAGAACCACTGAGAGAAGGAGCATAAAGAGCCAGTAAAGCTAGGAAGATATCCTGATAGCTCAAATTGCAACAGGAAGAGACAAAGCTGTAAAAGCCTGACTGAAGAGAAAAGCCCCCATAAAAGTGCCCGATGGAAAAAGACAAGTGCAGTGAATGTGACAAGTGTTTGCGTCTGTGTTCCCCTTTTGATTTTCTTGGGAAAAACATGTCATGGACTCCATTTTTCTATGATTTTCTAATGAGTTTCATGACAGCAGAGCTTGCCACTTGTCAAAGATGTAGAAAGGCCCCCTCCCAAAAGACATAGGCAAGAAGGGCTATAAAGAGCAAAGAAGTGCTTAAGCAGTGAAGAGAGGAGCAAGACTAAAGGATCAAAAATATCTTCAAAAGAGTTATTTCTAGTAGGTGAAACAGTGGATCGAGTAGACTTTTGAGTGCACTAAACCAAGGACGCGACCTATTTTCTTCCATGAAGTAAAGATGAATGGATGGCTGCACAGACATTAGAGGGGATAGACTAGATGATCCAAACTTGAGAGAAGACATGTGGGATGAAATGACATGCCATAGTTAAGATAGCTACCCTATTTTCAATGCAGTCCTTTGATAAACCTAAAAATGCCTTCAAGGCATTGAATGCATGACATGGGCCAACATATGAAAAACAAGCGCCCAAGTCTATCTTGGGGGCTTTATATTGTAATATCTCATTTTTTGTAGAGGGAGACTTCTCATTTTTACAAGAATGAAACTCTGCCCATTTTGAAAGAAGAAGACTAAGACTTTGAGATCAGGTTGTAATTTCATTTTCCTTGTTATTTGAATAAGAAAGTAGGTTTTTCTAGACTTTGTGTTGTTCTGACTTGTGTCATCTGAAGGTGTCCTTATTCATTTAATTTGGTGCATAGAATTGGTAAAGTTAACAAAGAAGTGTCCTAAAACCAACTGTGAGAAGACTTTGTGCTTTCACAATTGATTTCATTCTCTATTTTCCTTTCCTTTTTGTGTTGAGGATTTTGGGGAGACTTTGTGCTACATTTTAGGTTGTTGGTTACTCTGTACCTTTCGTTACATGTTACCAAAAAGATTCATGTAGCTTGCAAGAACAAGCACTTCTGAAAGAAGAGAAGTGCCTTATGTTGCTTCATTAGGATTTCTACTATTTAGGAAGGAATCTGGCTCTTGGCTAAAAGTTGCTTCTGAAAGAAGAGAAGCACCTTCCCCATCACCCAATATTTCTCTTTTGTTTTTCAGCATCATCTCTAAAAGAAGAGAGATGGATGGTTTGTCCTACCCCTTGTGTCTTACTTTCTGCATACATATATATAGTATATAGCCTCCTGCATCTCCTACATACCTATAGGGAACCTCCCCTTGATGAGAGGAGAGATTTGTCTCCTACTGATGCAGTAAACCTACAAATTTGGTTGATTTATCTCCCTATGTTATGGTGATAGGAACTATTTTGGTCACCAGTTAGCTGGCCGACAAAATATTCACCCAACAGTTTTTGGTGACTCTGCTGGGGACACAGTAATTTTGTGCAATTTGGAACCTTAAGTTTTAGATTAAAACATCACCTATGTCTTACCCATTATAATTATCACCTTATCCATTATAGAGTCTAGTGACTCCCATCTGTGTCTTACCCATTATCCATTTATAGCCTCACCATTTTTATCCATCTCCATTATATTATCTGGTCTACAAAACTAGAGCTGTTGGGAAAGAAAGCGCAGTATGAAGCCTCAAGCTTTACACTATGGCAGGGCCAGTTTATTTTCTATTTTTGTCTTATAATCTAAAAACTCCACTCAAATGTGTTATCCCTATTTTTCATAATTAAATCATGGCAGTTTGAGGCCCCTGGGGTAACTCTTTTGACCCACTTAATCTAACTCCACCCTTGCATGAGCTACCACTCAGTTCAAAGAAGAATTTCCCCAAATTCTTTGGTGATGGAAGAGTCCACCCTGATGAACACATTGAAGCCTTCACCATAGCCTATGGTGTGATAGGGGTGGAATTTGAAGATGTAGCAGTAAGGCTATTTGTGGAGACACTACAAGGTGCTGCTGTAGACTGGTTTTACCATCTGCAAACTAGATCAGTGACTAGTCGGGACACTATCAAAGCCAAGTTCAAAGTAAGGTTCAAACCAGTAGAAGATGCACATGCCCTTCTAGCCTAGCTCACATAGATGAAGAAGGAGCCTCATGAGCCTATGAGGGACTTCATTGTCAGGTTTGACAAGCTAAGGAATATAATTCCTATAATTGCCCAACCAACACCTCAGAACCTCAAGTGCTTCTTCATCAACTCACAACTGCTTGAAGTAAGTTTTTTGCTAATGCGTGCTAGCCAGATAGACCTTGCTAAAGCTCAGGACTTGGCTACTGAGGTATAAGATGACCTTATCTTGGCTGGAAAGATAAGAAGAGATTTAAACAGAGGCACATCTTCCTCATCTTTTGATAACTCACCTGCAACCACCACTAACCCAATGGTGTAAAAGTTAGTAAATGAAGTGCTGGCCCTCAGAAGACAAATGGCCCAAGGTATGTTTTCTGCTCCTCATCAGGATGCCCCAAGGAGGACATTTCAGAATTAGGCATACCAAGGCAATGCTGCCAGGGGTCAAGGGTAGCCAAATCATCTTCCTCCCCCTCAGAGGAACCTTGCCATTGAAACACCTCCAACCAACTCAGCAGTTGGGTATTTGGAAATAGAGCATGATTTCTCTTTCTAGCCTGAGTTTAATCAAGAAAATGACGCTTGTCTCTTCATGGAGGAGCAAGAAGAGTCAGCTAGTGAATCCTGCATCAATTTCTTGGATTACCAAGATGAACACAAAAGTAAAGGTGGAGCATCCAAGGGATCATATGCTATGATCACCCAATCCCAGAATCAGTCAGCTCAACAAGCTGATAAAGGAGAAATAGAGGAGTGACCTCAACCTGTAATTTCAATTGCTAAGAGTGGGACCACTCTGCCTATCCAGCCGAAGGACTCAGTGATTGCTGAGAAAGTAAGTATCCCAAACATTTCTACACCTTATACTTCAATTTTGCAAGCCAGTCCTCCCACCCCTCCCATAAACCAAAAATAACTCCCATCCCTTATGCCTAGCCCAACCCAGCCATTTGACATAATTAATCATGTCAAATGTGTCAAGACCCAAGCGGCTACCCCTACAGCCCAAATTTTGTTTGAGTCTTCAGGGAGGGATGAAATAGCAAAAGAATTGGTAGAGTGTAGCATAATTATAGGGGAACCCTCCCTCCCAACTAAAGAAGAATCTGAGATATCTGAGGGGAACAATCAAGACATGTGCTGGGTTGAGTTATCAGGACAACAAATTAGTGTACTGGACCATATTGTTGTGCTCCAAAATCAAGCAGAGGAACTCTTCATAGGGAGAGCAAGGAGTTATGGTTTTTAGTTTGAAGACCACATCCTACCTTAGAGCAAGAAGAAGAAAAGGCCAATAGAAAGACATAGGAGATTGGTTCCCTAGTGGAAAATTCCATTCGCCTGTCACCATTTCTAGGGACAAAATGGTTTCCTGCTGGTTTATCAGGATGGCACACCATTTTCACTGTAAGCATCTGAAGCACTTCAAATCTTGAGGCATCAAATAAGATCATCTATACATATGTATATTTGTATAGTCTTTAGTTCTATTTTGTGCTTTTCATTTTTGTTTTTGGAGCCTTTCTTTTTGGGTAGCATGACTCCGTAGCCCAATGGCACGCTTCTAAGGAACTGGAGATTCTAGAATCTACTCCCTTCAATTAATTTTTGCAACAGAAGAAATTTCCCTAACTGGAGCCAGCTATTGTCCCCCAAAAATATCACTCATTTTTGGGACAACATTTGAACTATTTTGGTCCTACAGACCAAAATCCTCTCTTCCCCTTTCAAAAAATTATTCTGAGCATTCAGGTTCACTTTTCAAGCTTTCCAAAAATCTATGAACTCTGTAGGCAGGCTCAAATCTAAGGACTCTCAAGGTTGGTTTCTACGGACTCTATAGGCTTGAATCTATGGACTCTATAGGCTTGAATCTAAGAACTCTGCAAGCAAGCTCAAATCTATGAACTCTCAAGGTTGGTTTCTATGGGCTCTACAGGAAAGAAAAGGGTTCAATACTTAGCCAAATAATGAAGAATGAATCGATTGGACCATTGAACCGTTGAACCAAAGTTGGTTCAATTGGTAGGTTCAAGGGGCTGCCCCAAAGCCAAAGAGGCAAGTGCCCTTGCAGAGGGCAGGTGGGGAAAGATCAAATGTCAAAGCAGAATGAATTGCCAAAGAATGTGACAGGCCCGTAGATGTCAAATTTGTGGCAATGAAATAACCATTGATCTTTGAAGGCTTGAGCGTGGACCCAAATGCATTCAAAGGCCAAAACACTGAAGGGGAGAACCGTTGAGAGAAGGAGCGTAAAGAGCCAGTAACGCTAGGAAGATAGCTCGATAGCTCAAATTTTAGTAGGAAGAGACAAAGCTGGAAAAGATTGACTGAAGAGAAAAGCCTGTGGAAAAGTGCCCGATGGAAAAAGACAAGTGCAGCGAACATGACAAGTGTTTGTGTCCATGTTCCCCTTTTGAGTTGCTCAGGCAAAATGTGTCATGGAATATATTTTTCTATGAGTTTCTAATGAGTTTCATGATAGCGGAGCTTGCCACTTGTCAAAGATGCAGAAAGGCCCCCTCCTAAAAGACATAGGTAAGAATGGCTATAAAGAGCAAAGAAGCACTTAAGCAGTGAATAGAGGAGTGAGACTAAAGGATCAAAAATATCTTTGAAAGAGTTATTTCTAGTAGGTGAAATAGTGGATCAAGTAGACTTCTGAGCACACCAAACAAAGGACATGACCTATTTTCTTCCATGAAGTAAAGACGAATGGATGGCTGCATAGACATCAGAGGGGACAGACTAGATGATCCAGACTTGGGAAAAGACATGTGGGATGAAATGGCATGCCATAGTTAAGATAGTTTCCCTATTTTCAATGTACTCCTTTGATAAACTTGAAAATGCCTTCAAGGTATTGAATGCACAACATGGGCTGACATATGAAAAACAAGTGCCCAAGTCTTTCTTGGGGGCTATATATTGTAATCTCTCATTTGTTGTAGAGGGAGACTTCTCATTTTTACAAGAATGAAACTCTACCCATTTTGAAAGAAGAAGACTAAGACTTTGAGCTCAGGTTGTAATTTCATTTTCCTTGTTATTTGAATAAAAAAGCAGGTTTTTCCAGACTTTGTGTTGTTCTGACTTGTGTCATCTGAAGGTGTCCTTATTCATTTAATTTGTTGTGCAAAATTAGTAAAGGTAACAAAGTGTCTTGAAACCAACTGTGAGAAGACTTTGTGCTTTCACAATTGATTTTAGTTTATGTTTTCCTTTTATTTTTCTGTTGAGGATTCTGGGGAGAGTTTGTGCCCTGATTATCCTTTGTGATATACTCTTTGGGTAGTCGAGGTGGAGACTTTGCGCTACATTTCAGGCTATTGGTTACTCTACACCTTTGGTTACCTATTACCAGAAAGATTCATGTTGCCTGCAAGAACAAGCACTTTTAAAAGAAGAGAAGTGTCTTCTATTGCTTCATCAGGATTTCTACTATTTAGGAAGGAATCTAGCTCTTGGTTGAAAGTTGCTTCTGAAAGAAGAGAAGCACCTTCCCCATCACCCAGTAATTCTCTTCTATTTGTCAGCATCATCTCTGAAAGAAGAGAGATGGATGGTTTGTCCTACCCATTTTGTCTTACTTTCTACATACATATATATAGTATATAGCCTCCTGCATCTCCTGTATACCTATAAGGAACCTCCCCTTGATGAGAGGAGGGATTTGTCTCCTGCTGATGTAGTAAACCTGCACATCTAGTCGATTGATCTCTCTATGCTATGGTGATAGGAACTATTTTGGTCACCAGTTAGCTGGCCAACAAAATATTCACCCAATAATATTCAATACTCTAAAGATGGCCTCATACTTATGTATTTATCCCTTATGTGTTAGCTTGTGTGTGAATCATGTAATATGTGAGAAGCAAGTACAATAATGACCTAACTTTTAACCTAGAAACTATGGATCATGTAATACTCCTTTAGTACTTTATACCTATAGATATGTTGTCTCTATGACTAATATATAACTAGGAGAAAATAGGTATGTTTTTCTCAATTGGTTGTTTGATTAAATGTTTTTTGGTCTGTGGTAGGTTGACTTGTGAATAAGTAAGAGGTTTCTAGGTTAAGAATGAAATAGGATTGATATTTTATTTTTACAAATCCCTTTGGAAACAATCTTTCATAAAATCCCTTAGGCTAACCATATGTATATTTTTCATTTGTAAATTAGATGAATTTAAGGTACTAGACATTTGCATTGGTTTTAGACACTTGCATCGACATAAGCATTTGACTAAGATGAAAGTGTCTTGGAAGAAGAAAAGTAGCTCCAAGTCTAAAACTTGTAGATATGGAAGATAAGTGAGTTTACAACATTTTAAAGATGACATAATTCTTGGGTCATTGGAATGACAATGTTTGAATTAAGATGTAACCAATTAGGCATATAGAGAGAGTGTATTTGACCATTTTCATAGTGGGAAAGGTCTAGAAGTTGAAGCTACATCCATGATATGCATTTGACAAGTGTAGAATGTGGAGGTTCTATATAGTTAATATTTAGTGTCTACATTTCCATTTCAATGCTATATAACATGATGCCAAAAATGCAAATACATAAGTTTGATGTGAAGGATATAGTCACTTAGATCAACAAAATGAATATTTTTTTGAAGTACGTCAGATCCCATGTTGGAAGAAAGTGGTAATGGTATATTTATACTTTTAACTTGATAAATTCATTTGGTATAAATGTATTTAAGCTTAAATATTGAACAAAGGTATCCCTATCAATTGATAATTTTTTTATTGAATTAAAATTTCACTATTGTAATAGTGTGACAAAGAATTACTTCATCTAGTTTAAAAACTTCTGAAAAAATAGGATCTATTAGGGATTGTATTTAGTAGTTATAGAATTTATACTTGTGGGTGGACAAAATCACACATGAAATTTTGAATAATTTATTTATTTGTGGTATCATGTATTACATCAAAAATGAGGTGCACATGTTTAATATGATTTTTATCTTTAATTCTTTTATCATCACATTTATATTAGAAGAAATGTAACTAGTCACAAAAAGGTAAGAATTCCCATGTATATGAGATAAGATCACCCTAGCACAATCATTCCCTTATCCCAATAGACCAAATCCTTAAAAAAATTATTAGAAGATGGAGAAGTTATGTTTTAATTGTGATATAGATAACTATTAAGTACATTATTGTGCATATAATATGTTTTTCTACATTAAAGGTTTCAATGATGAAGAATATGATGAGTAAGTAGCATGGGAGGCTAAATGAGTGAGCAAAGGAATTATAAGAAACACAACCAAATATTTATTTCCATTCACTCTCCATAATTATAACTCCACAAACCTTCAAGGTTATGTATTTTTTAATGGAAAATGACAATATTGATTGAATTAGGTAGTACTCACAATTTCATAAAAAATAAACTAGTTATGCACTTGAATATTTTTGTCTATCCAACTCCATAGTTTCAATCCATTATTTTAAATGGTGGAATAATAAGTTTTTAATATTAAATTAAATGGATAATAAATACTATATATCCCTATGTTTTCCATTATTATGGATGGAGTAAAAAAAATTATTGGGTGTACAATAGCTACTTATATTATGAATGACTATGATTAATTTACCAATATTTATTCACATGTTTCATTTCTAATGGTAATAAATTTGAATAGCATGGATCATGTTAAAAGTCCCCATAGTTTTTGCATTCTCATATGGTGTAGAAAATACTAAAAAATGGAGTTGATGGGTTTTTGGATCAATTGTTTTTAATAGAGGCATAACCACTAAGTGATTATACACTTCCATATCTCTAAGTTATTTTTAGAGGAGAATTTAATAAATTTTGGTGATATGCCAAAATAATCTACTCTCAAAATGACTCAAGGTCATGCCGTTAAATTAGTGATAGGGTGCCAACTACCAACATCATGCCTTATAGGTACCCATATGAGAATGAGAATATGGTAAAATAAATTTTAGAATAATGCATTATCAATTATAATAATAATGATTATTCTTATCTAATGTTGATGGTGAATAATAAGGATGACATGTAGGATCTATCTTGAAAACAAGGAACACAACAATTACAACATCAAATTTAAGTTCCATATATTTTATTAATTTATGATTTACCATATGAATTACATGGTTTTGTTTATTTTTAAAAACTTTATTTTCATTTTGGGTATCATAAAATCAAAACTAGAGATGATGATTTTCATATTAAAGTATTTGGAAACCATGAGGGAAATTATGAATTTTCAATGATGCCTTTAGGATTGAATAATGCACCTTATATTTCAAAGTTTGATGACTTTTTTACATCAATTTATATAAAATATTTTCTTGATGTTCTTCAATGATATTTTAATATGTAATAAAACAAGGGTAAAATAATTGCATCATGTGAGTTTTGTTTAGGATATTCTTGAATAACAAGGTATTTATGTTGGGATTTTAAAATGTTATTTTGGAGTCAAATAGGTAAATTATTTGGTCCTACTTCTTTCACATAATATAAAAAATTTGGATCAACATAAGATCAAGATCAAGGATATGTTATAATATAAATTGTTTAAAACCTTATAAAATATTTGAGGATTTTTTAGGATATTAGGTTATTAGTGTCATTCTCTTACAAAATATTATATCATAACAACACCACTCATAACCTATTTAATCCTAAAATGATTATCTAGATTGCATTATCTAGGCTTAAATGGGTAGAGATAGCCTATGGCACAAGGATGAAAAAATATATCTAAAGTATGCCAATTATATGTTAAACTCATATATAACATATGTTGAATTCATTAAATAGAGATTGGAAAATATACTAAGTCAAAAAATGATACTTATGGAAATGACAAATAAATAATGTACTTAGTTGATTATAATTCTAATGTATTTATGTATATGGAACAAGTAGGAAGTAGACTAGAAAATGATTCTAGAATAGTCATTATATTTTGGATTGGATACCAATGGAGTTATGGACACAAGTGTCAGCTCTAGACAGTTACGTTAATGTTGTTATCTAAACTTGATGTAGGTGTCTTATATAGAATACTTGATGGAAAAGGATGTGACCATATGGATGCTTCTAGGTTTATCTTTGCCTTCAATCTAGTGTATTAAATCTAGGTCATGGAATATCACTCCTCATGAATTTCTAAAACCCTAGTTCTTCATATTCATAGTGAACTTAGAAAAAATGGATTAGTTGGTGCATGGTGTTGATCTGACCCCAAAGAATCATCCATTAATATGTAATTCATATATATATAATAATTTAAATATGGCCTCATACTGATGTAATTATCCCTTATGTTTTGTCTTGTGTGTGAATTATGTATTATTTGCAAAACATGTAAAATTGTGATGTAGCTTGTAACCAATAAAATATATCTATTGGGATTATCCATTAGTAATTCAAACCTATGCATATGTTTTCCCTATGATTGATATGTAAATAAGAGAAAAAAGGGAATATTTTCTCACTTAAGTGCTTGACTGAATGTCTTTTGTAAGTTGCCTGGTGAGTAGTTAAGAATTTTCTAGGTGAAAATGAATGAGGGTTGATCTTATTTTTATATCAATCCATTTAGATAAGTAACTCACATTAAATCACTTAGGTCAACTATTAAGATATGTTTCATTTGTAAATTAGATGACTTAAGTGAATTGGACACATATGTTGAAGCAATTATTTTGGATGTTAGTGTTTAGGGAGTAGGAAAGTAGGTATAAACTCAAAAATTGAAAAGGTGGAAGATTAGTAGGTGTTAAACATTATAATAAGGATATAAGGTTTGCATCATCAACATAAGACTGGTTTATAAAATATGACATATAGAAATCCAAAATAATACATGATATTATTCAAGCCAAAAAAATCCTAATAAATACGCAAGAAACAAGCACCTAAAAATATGGAGGTAGGTGAAATAAAGAGTTGAAAAGAATAAAAAAATACAAAACCCATGAAAAAATACAATAATATTGGTTATAACAATATAACCAAACACAAAGCTTAATTATTCTAATACTCTCAATTAATGACTAAATCAAGTTAAATATCCTTTAATACTAATTGAATCCACATTAATTTTCTACCTAAACTAACAAATACTTTATAATATCTTTAGTGGAAGATAGTGCTACTGTATTTTGTAGCTTACTTTTCCAAGAAAAGGTTCCTAAACCAAGAGTGAATACATAACCTATTGTATACTTTATAAAATCAACTGATCCTGCCCAATCTAAATCATTATACCCTATTAGCTTAAACTCAATATATTGTTTATATATAATGACAAAGTTAAGAGTACCTATGGCATATATAAGAACATGATTTTCATCTTGACAATGTTTTTCATGAGGTTTGGTAATGAAGTGATAAAGATAACTAAATAAAAAACATAAATCTAGTCTAGTAACACTAAGATAAATCAAAATACCTACTAATTGTTGATACACTATGCTATTGACTAGTGGTTAATCAATGTTAGTTGAGAGTTTTATCCCAACTTCCATAGGTGTAGCTTCTAGATTACAACCATTAATTTTGAATTTATCTAAGAAATACTTGACATATTTTGTTTGAGATAAAAAAATTGAGTGCCTAAAATTGTAATACTTCAAGAACTGCATACCTAGATAATATTGAAGTATGCCTAGATTAGTCATTTCAAAAATAGAATATATGTTAGATTTCACTTGATTAATCAAATTAGTGTTACTTCTAATGATGGAAAGATCATCAACATATATAAATAGGACCAATATGTCACCATTAACTATTTTAACATAGAGAGTAGATTTTGTATCACATCTTTTAAAACCAGACTCTCTAAGATATTTGTCTATTTTGAAGTATTAGGCTTGAGGATCCTACTTAAGTCCATAAAAGGACTTCACTAACCTAAAAACCATATGTTCCTTAATAGGGACCTGGAATCCATGTGGTTGTGTCATATACACTTCCTCCTCTAAATTCCCATTTAGAAAATCACTTTTTACATCCATATGAAATATTAGCCAACCAAACTGAGTAGTAATGAATACAAACATTTTAAATTCTACCATTTTAGCCATAGGAGTAAATTTTTCTTCATAATATACTCCCTATTCTTGTGCATAACTTTTTACAACAAGAAGAGCTTTATATTTTTCTAAAGAACCATCAAATTTGCATTTTACCTTATAAATCCATTTTCAACCAATGTATTTCTTACTATGAGGTAACTCAGAAAAAACCCCAAAGTACCATTCCTAATGAGTGCATCATACTCCACCTTCATGATAGATTACCATTTTGACTTTCCTTTAGCATCTACACATGTGTTATGCTCAAAACTTTGTGAAATAGTGGAATTGATAGAAAATTTTACTTGCTTAGGATTTGGTACCACTTGTTTCCTTAATCTTGTAGATGTACATTCCAAAGAAACTAGAAGATTATCTTGTCAAATATCTTGTATTGTGATACAATACCATTTTATCCATTTGTGATAACTTGTGGAAGCACCTATTTTTTCACTAGGACCAACCATGGAGCTAGACTATTATAGTGTTTGCCTTTTTAATTCATGTTCCATTTTAGTAGTAGTACTTTATTCACATTCATTTGTAGGAATCCAAATATTACTAGTATCTATAGGTTTACGATCTTTTGACATCTCTATGCACAATTAATTGATTTGAAGAGATATCTAGTAACCTATATGCTTTGGAATTTTGACTATAGCCTACAAACATGTACGTTTTACTCTTTTCATCTAAACCACTTCTTTTCACTTTAGGAATTAATGCTACCAAAAATGTGGAAATCACTTACATCATGTTTTCTACCTAATCATGCTTCTTATCGAGTAATATATTACATATCATTACAATTACTCCTATTCAAAATGAACTCTACAGTGTTAACAACTTCTACCTAGTACCAAAAAGGTACATGCATGATTTGCACCATACACCATGCCATCTCCATAATAGTCTTATTCCTCCTTTCGACTAATCTATTGTTATGTGGAGTGTAAGGAGTGGTATAATTCCTATGTATACCTTCCTTTTTGAAATATGCATTGAATTATTTTGAGACAAATTATCCACCATTGTCTAACCTAAAAGTATTGACCTTTTTACCTATGTGATTCTCAACTAGTGTTTTCCATGCATTAAAGTTAACAAAACACTCTAATTTTTTATTAAGAAAATACACCCACTTTTTTTTAGATAAATATTTGACAATCAACAAGAAATAAAAGTCACCAGATATAGTTTTAGATTTCATAGCACAATTAAGGTCTTCATATACCAAATATAACACACATTCTGACCCCCATTCTTTACTAGTAGGAAATATTTTCTTGACTTGTTTAAATAATTGAAACCCATCACAAATATTTTGATTTTCTTGAATAGATGGTATCCATGTACTATTTATTTTTACTCAAAATGCTTAAATACTAGTAACTCAAATGACCATATCTCTCATGCTAGAGAGTGCTAAATTGCTCAACTATTTCTAAAGAAAATTATTCTAATTATTTAGGATTTACAAATTTATACAAACCCCTTTCCTTTATACTGATAACAATAAGTTTATCATTGAGAGTAGTGGAATTAGATTTATTTCCCTCAAACTTAGCTACCAATTATTTATTTTTGATAATTTCACTAAAGGATAATAGAATTTTATTCATATTTTGTACATATATGAAATTAGTAAATGTATATTTTTAATCATTATTTAAAATGATTTGTACATCTCCATAAACCTTAATGTCATGTTTCCCTCCATCACCTAAGGAAATAGTTTCATTACTTTTATTATCCTCAATGAATGTTACACACCAATCATAGTGACACATGTAGTGTTGTGAAGTTAGTAAATTGAAATAAAAGCTTTATGACTCACTTGATTGGTCATGTGTTGCTGAAAAACCAAATTCAATAGATACCTCTTCTTTTGCTTTGTTGACAATGTTAGCATGTATAGATTTCTTATTTGAATTAGACAAGCCATCTTTTATTTTTGTACAATCTTTCTTAAAATGACCTGATTGCTTGTAATAAAAGTATTTCCACTTAGTTTTCTTGGAATAAATTACATTATTTTTTTAAGAATATTTGTGTGCCAATCATTTCCATTTTTTCTTTTGTTTTTGCTAAAAACACTCTTTATAGAAGTAGATGTTGGCAACACTATCTGCTCCTATCATCTCTCCTTCTACAATAGCAATGTGGATAAATTTTCAAAGTCCAAAGTCTAATTCTTAGTAATAATGTGCAAGGACTCCACATATAACTCAAATGAAGGTGGAAGATTCTAAATAACTAGAGCAATCAAATATTGCTCATCAATAGGCTTCTACACAACATTCAACTGATCACTGATGTCTTTAATCTAAAAAAATCAATTAGAAATGGAGCCACCTTTTGGCATCTTATTGTAAAATAATAAATTATTCAAATATAATATCCTACCAAATTTAGAAGCCTAATATTTAAAATTAAGACTAGTCCACAAAACTGATGCACTAGTTATATTTTTGACCTCTAAGATTAGTTTATCTATTACTAATAGTTTCAACAACATAATTACGTCACAATGATGTTTATCATAGTCATCATTACTAGTGGTAGGATTTTTATTTTTATCAATCACTATTTGATCAAGATTCTGATATTCACATATCGTCAAAACCTTATGACTCCACAAACTAAAAGTTTTACTTGTCAATTTTTGTGAATCTAACAATAAAAGGTGTTGTAAACTAGCCATTTTAACCTAATTTTTCCAAAAAATGAAAATACTAGAAAAACTATAACTATTTTAAATAAAATTCCTCCTACCCACTAATTTAAGTCACAAACTGGTCAATACCTCCAATTTTTAGTAGAAAACTCAACATGGTTTGAGAGATTTTAAACTTTTCATCTTTAAAAATACTAAAACATGGATAAAAACAATTAAATCAGGAGATATACAACTCCAATTTCAAAAATTTCTTCTCTATCAACATCCAAACAAAAAACTTGAAAAATGGTGAAATTTTCAAGCCTTTAGACACTTCCATGACAATTAGTCACCATCAGGCCCCTAATACCCCTTGTATACTAAAGTTTTCAATTTTAAATATTTTAAAAATAAAATAATTGAAAATAATATAACATTTTCTAAACTTTAAGATATAATTTTCTAGCCAATTAGTATAAACCTATGCATTTTTAGGAAAATGGTCTACATACAAAATTTCAAATCAATTTTTTGGATTCATTTCTCAACCAAATTAGAAAATGTCAGCTCTTGTGATCTTCTCTTAGGATAGAGATGTGACCAAAAAATAGAATAGATAAAATGGTCACCATTTGAATTTATTGGCTCCCTCTCCAAGTGGCTCTTAAAAAGCTCCTCTTGAACCCAATTTTCCACCAAACTGAGTATCGTTAGCTCTAGTAACCTTTTCCAAATGAAATAAATTTAGTGAATAAAAATAGAAGAAATAAACATGAAATGAATTTTTGGCCTCCCTCCAAGTGTTGTATGGCATATGAATCGTGTGGGGTGAACTGGGCATAAAAAAAATTAATGAGGTTTGAGAGCCTCTCCTTCTCCCTCCTTATGTCACTTCCATATCTCTACAGGCCTTCTACTACTCTTCTCTATATTTTTGTCTTTCCATCTGGTCATAGGAAAAAAAATCTCTCTCTCACATCTCTCCACTATTTAGAAAATTGAGGTTACTTCTCAAGCAATCTCCACTGGGTATTCTCCCTCCCTAACAAGATTTTTTCATAGATAAATCTTCATCTCAGATTCACTAACCATTAGATCTTATTACCATAAAAGATTAAAAAATAAATCCTAAATAATATGTCATATTATTCAATCTATAAAAAGCCTAATATATAGGCAATAAATAAACACCTAAAAATATGGAGGTAGGTGAAAGAAATATTTGATGGGAATAAAAAAATGTAAAAACCATGTAATAATACAACAATATTAGTTATAACAATATAACCAAACATATGAATCTTAATTATTCTAATATCCATACCAAGAGATAGGCCAAGGGGCACAAGATAGAGTAAATACGAGATTTCATAAATCAAGAAAGGTCTATAACTTAGAGTAACAACCAAGGTTTTATTTCTCTATGTAAACAAAAATTGAGGTGTTATATAATCTATAAAATAGTGCATGTATTTCCCCCTTAATATAGTAATGAAATATCTAGTTTAAAAAAAAGGAATGTGTACCTAGGTGTGAATACCAAACCTTGACTTTGTTTGAGTCCAACTTGAGTACTTTGTTAGTTTCTGGCATATAACCATGAGAATTTTATAGTACATAATCAATGCATATAATTTATAATTAAAAGTATTTGAAAAGATATAAATTAAAAGAGTAAGGTTTAGGAGTACACCTATGTAT
This sequence comes from Torreya grandis, assembly GCA_037957365.1. Classification (NCBI taxonomy): domain Eukaryota; kingdom Viridiplantae; phylum Streptophyta; class Pinopsida; order Cupressales; family Taxaceae; genus Torreya; species Torreya grandis. The sequence goes on along the minus strand of JARHVA010008495.1, from coordinate 270,738 downwards.
TCGTGTAATTTCCTTCCCTATTGGCAATTTGATTTGAAATATGTATCATTATAAAGATCTAAAACTAAGGTTAAGACAAATATAAAAAGTTCATATATTTAAGGAGATATAGAAAAATATTGGAAGGCACATGCCCTAGCCTTGGATAAAAGGTGAGTTGCCACCCAACAATTAACATTAGCTCAATAGTGTAACCCAATCATACTTGTAACATGGTGAGCATGAGTGAAAAAATTCAACTCATAATATAAAATTGGTAAGAATGGATTATATAATAAATTAAAACCTTAAAACTTAGTAATATTATGTGATTTAATCACCTCAACCATGCCAAAAGTGAACCAACTATTGCATTAGATTTTCTTAATGTTGTCTATAAAAGTACATCCAAGTGGGTGATGACATTACTTGAAAGTGTTTTGAAATATGAAACTAATTTGAATTTTTAAATATTAGGTGCACATTCTAATGCACCTTATATATGTCTCATTATGAAACTATGTATAATAATGGTACCAATATATTGAATTTTACCATAATTGTGAATCTGAATTATATAACTATGTGATTTGGCCATTTAAGAAATTGTGTGTGGACAAATTAAAAAATTGAACTAATTGAAAATTTATAGGATATATTTATAAAACATACCCCCAATATAATATGTATATGTCTAATACTAAATAATTGTGGATAACATGCTTCCAAAGCATGCCCCCATTGAATTAGAAAATTGTGAATGTGTAGAAGCCTATATGATATGCCCCAACTGAATCTAAAAAAATATGAATGTTTGGAATCCATGCCTATATGGCATGACCCAAATTATTATAAAAAATTTATATAAGTACAAAATACTAAATAATTGTTGAGAACATGCTTCCAAATCAAACCCCCAATGAATCTAAAAATTTATGAATGTGTGGAAGCCATGTCGATATGACATGCTCCCACTAAATCTATAAACTATGCCAAATGTGTATAACATGCCTTTATGACATGCCCCCATTGATATTACTCCCTTGAGGTGAGACAATAATATAAATTATTAGTTACCTCATCTCAAAAGGATAAGACAACTATATAATCTATGAATGGAACCATGTAGTATATAAAGGGACATGTATGAGAAAATTTAGAATTGAAGTGGATAGGACTATGTGATGACATGAAGGCCTAATATTCATGATAAATATCATGGAAAAATATACATATAATAATAACAAGAAAATAAAGCACACACACAAGAGCACTCAAAAGCATGTTAAAAGGCAATGGTCTAAAGAGACTACAAATAAGGGGCATGTTCAAATATTACACAATCGAAGGGACATGACTTAGTAAAATGTCCATAAAATAAATAATGACATATTTAAATGTCCATAGAACACTAAACAACATATTAAAATGTCAAATAAATCACACATAGGAAAATGGGACTCAAACAAAGGAGCATATTCATTTTCTTAAACAAGAAAATAGCAAGGCAAGACACTTAAGGAAGTGCATAAATGAAATCATAAGCAACCATCATAAACATATCATAGTATCATATAGATTAAATGTGTTATAAAAAAATATAAAGTGCATAACATACCAAATACTCTATGAAAGATATAATAATGGATAGAGGCATGTGTAAGTATATATATGATCTCAAAACATGATAATTTAGAGTGATCATATAATGGTATAACCTGGAACTTTCATGATTATAGAGGTGGATGCCCCTAATGTCAATATGACATGAGTAGAGGATAGTGTCAAAATATAAAAATAGTAATAGATCATGTATTTGTGTATGCTTATATAACACTAAAGTATAATCATGACACACATGTGTATGTAGGATTAAATTATATGCCATCCATTAACATGGAACTAACACATACATGCCAAGGATCCAATAGAGTATGTTTATGCTATTTTTTTTATTAATGTTTTTTTATTTTTTTGGTATTTATGGAACATTTTAATATGTATAATCAAGGAATTCCTCATCATCAAAAGGTGTAGGACCACTCATGCCTATCATGTTGTGCATATATATATATATATATATATATATATATATATATATATATATATATATATATATAAAGAAAATTAACACATGTTTTTAATACTTAGCTTAGTATTCCACTCGATTATCCAATTTCATCCAAAATTAAGTTTCAAATTTAGTTCATGGTCTAATATCCATATGGTGGAAGATTCCACACACAAGCCACAAACTATAGGTAAATGAATGTATCCTAAAGATTATTTCATTAATGGAGAGTATACTAGTTCATCTATATTATGTCCCAATTGTGTGAGAAATATGATGCCAAAAGTTGTATCTCACTTGTTAATATCAAACTAGATACCAAGGCAATATACCACATCAATATTTTCAATAATAATTAAACCTTCATACTTTAATCATTTTGAGAGATAATTATTTTCTAAAATATATGAAGGATTTTACCATTTTCTCATATCAGACATAAGGTGTATGTATATTTCATTCTTATACTTATGAATTAGTTCCTTTAATGCCTAACATTGATTTGGATTATGGTTGATGATCCAAGGATATTTACAATATGGTATCTTATCTTATATAAGTAGATGTGTATTGTATGATATGTTTTTGGTAGAATGTTAAAAAATCATTCTAAGCTAAACTAACAAAGATATTATGATATCTATAGTATCATGTTGTGTTGTGATCCATAACATCTGGTGGGAGGACTTTTTAGAAGACTACACATTATTCACATGATGTACTTGTATTTAACCCTTGTATAATTGACTTAATGTTTTTAACCAAAAGGGATGTATGAAGTAATAATAATTTACATGCTTCTCAATTATTTTATATTTTTACCTTATTTATATTCATTTCTATATTTTATACAACTTGATTTAGTTTATATGTGCCCAAACCCATAGGTTCAAATAGATTGTGAGAAACATGATCAAGTGGATCAAATTTTAATTTTTGTATTTTCTCATCTATTATATAATAAGTGGTATTATCATCACTATCATAGTAATATAAGACTTTACCAGCTTTCAACTCAACATTAACCAATGAAAGAAAATCAAATGGTGGTTTCTCTTATGGTTCTTTTGGATAATTTAGTAATGGTTATTGATCTTGATGTGTATATATGTGTAACTAAATATTTAGTGCTTTATTTACATCTAGAGATAAAATACCCATTACTCTTGATTCACATATTGAGTATGTGTGTTTGTACTCAATAAGAATGCATTTTTTAGGTGGTACCACTATAGGAATGTCTTTAATTTTGAAATGTATCATTTTGAAAATTTTGAATGTTCATATCAACATGCATGAATAATAAGGTCCCATTATGTATTATTTTTACACATCATTGATGTGTATATGGTAAAAATTCCATTGAATGTATCTAAGGTCTACCCAAAAGTAAATTATAATGTAATACTGAGACATGACATGAAAAGTAGTTAAAACTATTTTTGGTCTTAATGTCACATCCAATGTGATTTGACCAATCAGAGAGATATGTAAATTATAAAATACTTTTATTTTAATTTTTTTTTTTTAATAGTAGTATGGATAATACCCATGGTGGTTAGGAATTTTATGATACAAATGTCTAGGCTCGATCCATTATCAATGAGCACCCTTTTGATGCCTTTGTTTTGAATGGTAAATTTTATGAACAAAGAAAAAATTTGGTGATTAATATCTTTGGATGGTAAGTATTTTTTAACAAAAATAATGAAATTAACATTTTTATTGAAATATTTCATGATATTCACAAAATAAGCAGGCTCAATATTACTCAAAACTTATGTCTCTTTCAATGCCTCATATAGGATATCCTTATAAACATTAGATTGATTTAAATCTAAAAAATTGAAATTTTACCGTGTCTATTACTCAATTGGTCAATAATGTTGTATCCCTTATATTTTATTACAATCTTAGGTTTAGGAAGCACCTATTGTATATTAACATATGGTGAGGTGGGTTGAGAAAACTTGCCTCTTTGAGTAGTAATAACATAGACTACACAATCTAATATAAAGCATGGGAAAATAATGAGTGTTATATGGTATTTGTCATTCTAATTATATTTAGGTAAAATAAATGGTTGAGATCATGCACATTGACATCTAGATATTGGATTTATAACATTAAAAAAGGAAATTTAAAGAAATATCAAGTGTTGTTTCCACTTTAAAACCCTCTCATTTTTATCACAAATTTACTTAACAATTTTAACAAGGGAAGTGATATAGCAAACCATAGCAATTATGATAAATTGTAACCCAAAATGGGTGACAGATGCATCCATGTTTCACATATTGTATAACAATTAGGGAAATATAAAATTCATAAAACCCAAATTGACCTAGTATCTGGAGTTCAAATATTGAGTTCCCTAAAATTTTAACCCTAAAATGATTATCTGGATTGGGTTATCTAGGGTTAAAGGGATAGAGATATTCTAGGGTACTAGGATGATAAATTATCTCTAAAGTAGGACAATTAGATGCTAAACTTAGATATATGATATGATAAATTCATTAATTTGAGATAAGCTAAAAATATTAAGTAAAACTATGATAGATATGGAAATGAAAAATAAATAATGTACTTAGTTGATTTTGATGCTAATGAAATTTTAGATCTAGAACATATAAGAAGTAGACTAGAAGATGATTTTGATATAGTCATCATATTATGGATTGGATGCCACTAGAGTCATGGACACCATTTTTATGCCTAGATGGTTTCATCAATGCTAATATCTTAACCTGATACACGTGTCTTATATGAGATACCCACTAAAAAAGGATGTGATGACTTGGATACTTATAGGTTTATCTTTGGATACACTCTAGTGCATTCAAATATGTGTCATGTAATATCAATCCTCATGAATATTAAAAACCCTAGTTCTTCATCTTCATAGTGACCTTTGGGTAAAATGGGTTAGTGGGTACACAATGGCAAGCTAACCCTAAATAACCCTCTATCAATGAATGTTTCATAAATATCCAATAATTCAAAGAGGGCCTCAGAATAATTTAGTTTTACCTTACATGTTGGATTATGTGTGAATCATGAAATATGTGCTAAACAAGTACAATAGTGACCTATCTTGTAACCTAGAAAATATATCATTTGGGTTGCTCATTTAGTAATTGGAAATTTTTGTAGTATTATCCATGTGGATTAAATGGAAATAGGAGAAAACATGGAATATTTTATTCCTTAAGTGTTTCATTGAATGTCTTTTGAAAGTTTCCTTATGAGTAGGTAAGAAGTTTTTAGGTGAGGAATGAATGAGGGTTGATATTGTATTTATATAAATCCTTTTGAAGAAGTAACTCACATTAAATCACTTAGGATAGTTATCACTATATGTTTCATTTGTAAATTAGATGAATTTAGAGAATTGGATACTTGCATCAGAGTAGGATACCTACATCAATATAGGTGTCTATCTGGGATGCTAGTATTAAGGGAGTAGGAAAGTAGGTATAGACTCATAACTTCTAGAGGTGGAAGATAATTAGGTTTTTGAGAATTTTGGGAAAGATAGAAGGTTTAGGTCATAAACATAAGACTGGTTAGACCAAGAGATAGGCCAAGGGGCACAATATAGATTAGATGTGATAATTTGAAAAGTGGGAAAGGTCTAGAACTAAGAGGAACAACCAAGGTCTATGTTTTTCAAGTGTATAATATTAAGGTGATATATAATACATAAAATAGTGTCGACATAACTTTATTAAAAAACTTAATCCTTCCATTAGAATAAGGAGTATATGTATTAATTTGAGAAGCTCAAGGACATCATGTGCACTGCCCTAGTTCTAGTTACTATAGAATTCACCAAAACATTCATCATGTAATGTGATGTTTTGGGGTGTTATGGGAGTAGTAATCATTAAATAAGGATAACTAGTTATATTTGAGAGTAACCAAATGAAGCTCAATAATTTTATAAAATGTATTTATGAGAATGAAATTTTATCCATCCTTCACATAGTATAATAATGAATACAATATTTTATGGGAAGATACTTTAAAGTGATGAAATATCATAATATTCTATAATATTTCTTGAAATAAAGTTTTTACTTATAATAAAAATAAAAATGGGTTGCTAAGATGTTTGTATATGACTTTTAGATTGTGTACAAGAAACAAAATGATAAAGTCATGGTTGAAGAACTTTTTAGGAAGGATGAGTCCACATAGAAATGTTGTGTGTTATTTCCATATTATAAGCTGAATGCATTGATGAAGTAAGATAAAAATTGGATAATGATGTCATTATATAGGATATTATTCAAAAGTTTTAGTAAAATTCAAATTTTTAAAATTAATTTGTGTATAAATAGGATGCCCTTTAGTAAATTTATATGTTTTTTCTCTGCAAAAATTCATCCATTAAGTATAAAGTTCTTACTAAACTCCATGATTATCTTGTAGGTGGGAAGTTACACTTCTTAAAAAAATATCATAGATTAAATAATGATTTATTTTGGGAAGGTATGAAATGGGAAGTCCAAAAATTTATGCCAGAATGTATGATATGTCAACAATACAAATGGGAGTGAATCAAGACCCTACATCTATTTCAAACTCTATCTATTCCTAACTGTAGGTAGGAGGAGGTTTTTGTGTTTATCATCACAAGGTTTAAAATTTTTGAGGGGAAAAAATCATCATGGTATTTATGGATAGACTCACCAAATACACCATTCTTCACATTATCATATACTGTAGCAAGTAAAGTATTAGAACAACTAATGTTTATTCTTGGTCATTTTTGGCCCACATACAAAATTGCCTACATGTAGTGTAGTCTCTAATAGATCCTAATGCAGAGAAAGAAGAAAATTTTGTGATTGGTTAAAGGATCAAAGATCTTGATAAAATTTTTGGATGAAATGAGTGGACCAAAAGGATCATGCAACTTACAAAGATTTTGAAACACTTTAAGTTAACTTAATGTGTAAATTATCAATTTCTAAAGGACAAGTCTAGAGTTTTAGAGACCTTATGGGGTTTTAATAGTTATTGGAATGAATATGGAAGTTCATAGTATTCATATGGTTATTCATAGTGTTAATCTAGACATTTTGGGTCTAGTGGTAGAAATTTTGTGTAGGCACTTTTCTAACATTATCATTGCCACTTGTGGATGAGTTAGGGATAATTGGTCTTATGGTCCTAACCACATTAGTCCCAAGTTACGATTAAATAAATTTTAGGAAATGCATCTAAGTGCAACAAAAATTATTGAGGTCCAAAGTTGGCCTCTTAGATAAAATTTGCTAATTTTCCATACTTAGCCAATTTACAAAGGAGCTCAAATAGAGCTCAGTGGGTAGTCTAATGATGATATATCTCATATGTGTGGTAACCTCAAGATAAAATGATCACATGTGTCTATTAAACTTTGTACCAAGTTAATAGACACTATGTTTTAGGTCATACATATGTAAAGTTGGGCTTCCAAGGAGTTTGACAATGTTTTCCCATACTTACCCAAAAGAACTAGACTATTGTTAGGGCATCATGCAGAATTGCATGGGTGAGATCACTTGAAAATTTTGTAAGTTCACTTAGAAATATCTTAGAACTAGTGGATTAATTGGGCACAAACCTTTTAATATTAGGAACATGTCCAACAAAATTGGTCCCTCCATGAATTTTGTGCTTCAAGATATAAATCTTCAAAGCTGATCAAATAATAGGATATGTTCATGAAAATGTAGAATTTAAGCCACTAAAAAAATTCATTGGACATTAAATTTGATGTATTATGAGATGTCAAATACACCTGTGTGGATGTCAAATGATGGTTGTATGGACATCAATTTTAAGACCTAATATATATATATATATATATATATATATATATATATATATATATATATATATATATATATATATATATATATATATATATATATATTCAAACTAAAGAAGATCCAATGATTGGTGCTTATTCATACTAAGGGAGATCGATGGAGTGAGATGAGTCAAAAGGTTAAGGAGCCTGAGAAGCCACCACATGGAATAAGTAGGTAAAATAGATAGACTAATAGTGGATCCTAAAGGCAAATGCAAGACTACCAAGTAATATCAACTCGAATAAGGTTGACAATTCAAGGGCAAGATCGATGGCTCTCACTCAATCATATAGATTAAGATCAATGGAGTGAGATAGATTAAAATGTCAAATAGGCTGAGTCATAATCAATGGCCAATAAGCAAAGGATCAAGCCTAAGACATTTCAATGAAGGTCGATAGGGTAGTCTTTGACTTGGTCAAGGTAAAAAATAAAAGAACTGAGTCTATACATGATATAGGTTAAACCAGATGGGTATTTAAGGATCATGATCCACCATTAGAGATTTGTAGAGATAGAATAGGTATTTTAGACCTAATATATAGATCTAAGTTTAATGACTTATTGTTAAAATGAAAATTGTGTATACATAGAGCTTTAGGTTTTCCCAAGGTTCAAAGGTAGAATAGGTTTTGTTAACCAAATTTGACCCTATAGGTTAAATTAGGACCATTATAGGTCAAAACATGAGTTTTAGGTGTTTTTATGGGTATAATATTATGTCATTGGGGGTATGATATGTCTTTTGATGTTATTTCATATCACATTAGCCTTGGTCATTAGTCATAGTAGACAATATATCATTTTGAATCATTTGGGGGTCATAAATAGACCATTAAATGAGTTTTACAACCTTTTTGGGAAGTGTGAAAGTTACAAAGGGTGATGTCACCTTTCATGTATCTTATTATCCTTATTCAACTGTTCCTAACACAAAAGTGGTAGGTTACTCATAAAAAGGGTATGTTTCTTAGATAAAAGAGGATTTTTAATGAAGTGTATAGAATTGTATAGCCTCCCATAGTTAAGTAAATTTTAGGTGTGTCCCTTGGTCTTATATAAACTTTTTCTATTGATCACTTTGATTATAAGCTCAAATAAATGATGAAAACTACTTATTTCTCCTTTTACTAAGCTTGGCATGTAAAATTATTCTTCAACTTTGTACTTGGTATGGTCATCAAGAGAGTTTTTAGGAAAAATGATATTGGGGGTGTATTATACACTTAGTCAGATTCCATTTGATGTTTTGTTTCAAAGGAATGATGGCTTGTGATTTATGAACCATCATCATGAAGTTGATAATGTTGTTTTACTTGCTAATATGTGTACCTTGTAGGTTTTTCTATTATTTGGATGATTCTATATAATCCAATAGCTAAGATTAGTTTTAGGTTATTTTGACTCCCTCTTCTCATTATTTCATGATTAGTTTCATGTTTTTCAAAGATCTCATGGGATAATTAGTTCAATTTGTAAGTTGATGTTCCATGTGAAATGGAAATCAAGTTCACTACTTATAGAAGGCTATATTCTTTGAAAGGAATTCACATGGGTAAAATATTTTTTTTATATGTTTCAATGCCATAGGTAATACATACATTTATGTCTAGTCTTATAACTCCATACTTTGATTAAACACATAGTCTTGTCATAATCACAGTCAACTTTCTACTTGCTCTCAGTCTCAATCTTGATGTTTGAGCTCTAATCACATTTATAAGGGATTAATGGAGAGTCCAAAGGTGTTTTAAATGTTATTTTTGTATTAATAGTCATTTGGAACTGTTTCTATATGATTTTCACTTTCACATTCAAAAAATAAATGAGAAACTAAGAGAAATGGTCTAAGGCTTGTATGTACTTGGATGAAGTCTTGTGCACCAAATTCAGACGATAGCAGGAACTCCTCTTTGGTTGTGGAGGATGACACCTGTAACAAAAAGAGACTAGAATGAAGAAGACATTATATGAGGAGATGGTGGGCTGCCAAGAAAAAGTTTGATCCCAGAAGTACGAAGACTTCCTTAAGGGATGTCAACCCACTGATTGTTAAAAATAATGTCTGATAAAAGGTACAATGATAAAAAGACTAAAATGATTGAAGACTGAAATAGAAATAGAAGCAAATGCTTACCTGAATGTTGTTGTCATCCTGGTCACAGTCGCCCACGTCGATTACTCTGCTGACGTTGGTTGTCAAGGTTTGCCGACGTCAGTTAGTCTGCCAATGTCAATGAAGGCAGTGGCTGACATCGGTCGGGGTAGTAGTCTTTAGATGAGGTCAGGTCAAGTTTTTGGTCTATGGACAGGTCTGTGGTCTGTTTGGGGTCAGCAAAATGGCTTGAGGTGTCTGTGCAAAGGTTTGGGGCAATGGACAGAATGTCAAAAAGGGACAAAGGGATAGAGGAGGCCAATAGGGAGATAAGGATTTAGGTCGAGTCTAGAAGTGCTGAATGGGAGCTAACATATAATACATTTATAGATTATTGAAATGAAATAAATGAAACATTATTAGCTCATACCTGCTGAAGAAGAAATTTTGTTGATGCTTGTCCCTGTTGTTGATGTAAAAGACTGATGCAGAGTCCCTGCTATTGTTGTTGTTGTAGTTGGTGTAGAAGCCCTATGAGAGAGAGAGTGAGAGGTCTGGTGGATTGAAGACTGGAAGATTGGCTAATTGTTGAAGGTTGAAAGGTGGATGATTGAAGGTCGAAGGAGTGGATTGAAAGAGCAAAAAATGGGAGATTGGAAAAACCAGATTAAAGATTGAAAAATGGGGATCCGCACTCCGAAGGTGAAATGCAGTTATGAAGGAAACTGATGCTGGCAATATCACCCATGTCGGTCAACAGTTGACCGATGTCGGATGGAAGTCAGGAACAAGGCTAAAAATAGCCTTTTATTTGTTTTCCCAATTGCCAGGTCAGGGGGTCAGGGGAAGAAATGGTCGAAGGTGGATTAATAGGCATGGGAAATGAGTGAGATAAGGGAAATGGGGTCTTAAATCATTTAAGACTTGGCAAGGGGTAGTGGAAGGGAAGTTGGAATAGGTCATAGGGTGATAAATGAGGGTATCCAAAGGAAAGGAATCCAAGGAGAGGAGAGGTAGCACGGGTGAGGTGGCAAGGGGAGAAAAAAGGGATTATTAATTCAAAATAAATATTAATTTTAAATTAATAAGACATAGGTGGGTTATGGTTAGAAGTGGAAAGGGACCAAGGGGACCAAGGGGGAGATGACCAAGGAAGTAGACACAATTTCAGTGTCTACATTTGCCCCTTTTTGTCTTATTAGTTATTCTGGATGAACTGCAAGACAAAAATAGGAGTAGGTTTCCCCATGTATGGAATGAGGTTGATTACATCTTGTTGGTTATTTAAGTGAATTACAAGACAAAAATAGGAGGGTTGGTTGCCTTGATTATGGATGAGGTATTCCCCCTCAAAGTAGGAGTCAAGGGAAGGGGACCTGGAATCGGGTGCTGATTTGATAGACAGTGGATGAAAAATGGTGAAGATGGAGTGTGAACGCTACAAAAGTTGAGATTATGCACATACCACTTCACAAGATGGTCAGGTCAAATTATCACAAGTCAAGGTCGAGGAGTGCCAAAATTGAAATAACCAGGCCCCAGCATTTGGTCGTAGCTAATCGGGTTATTTAATCTAAGCTAAAGCTCCAATGGTCATCGTGTTCCAGGTATCCTGGGCTCAGGAAGTGCTCCTGGAAACATAAAAATGTCACAAGTAGTGGGGATTAACTGGCTTGTGATCCTATACTTGTGAGGGTTAAAATATGGGTTGCAGACAATTTTGCTAACCATTCATGAGGTAGCATACATGCAAAAACAACCAAGGCAAAGTTTGTCTTGGAAGTGGTTGTAGTCGAAGGAGATAGTCGTGATCTCCATGGTCATTGGTCGAGGTGGATGGATGGATGAAGGAATGGCCGAGTTAACCCTAGAAGATGCCATGTCAACTGAGTGCTACCTACATATCCCCTATCGTTAGGGCCTCAGGCCAATGTAGTTCTCCCTAAAAGGGAGGAAGAGGGTCAAAGTGGTCGATGGTCTGGTCGGGGTCAAGTCATGGTCAAAAGGAGGATATGGTTTATCCATCAGGTAGATGAACAAATGAGGGTGGTTGAGCTAACCCCAAAAGACGTCGTGTCATCTGAGTGCTTCCTACATAGCCCCTATCTTAGGGCCTCAGACCAATGTAGTTTAGATAAAGAGACAAAATGGTTGATGATTGCTCTGGTCATGTGTTGAAATGATGAGGATAAGATGATGTTACAGCCTTTTCCATATTGTGTGATGGTGTATTCTGTAACATTGGTTGAGGGTTCTTTCATCCCTAACAATTTTCCATATTCGTGATGGATGTATGCTAAAAATAAATTAAGTCTATTTATGCGTCAGCAAGTAATGGTTTATGCTTAACATAAATTGTGTGGTCCATAGTCTCCATGTTTATTGGTGTCCATAGAAACTAGTGTGAATAGTCTATGTGAGTGGTCTGAAAAGAATTGAGTTGATTGGGTTTGACAAGTGATGTGGTTGAATGTGACTAAAGTGTGACAAAAAGTGAAAGGCAAATTGCTCTTTCATTGACACAGACCAGAAGGATAGCATAGATAGGGGTTGTTAGAACCAAGAGCCCCATTCATGCATTGCATCGTTGACCATGGGTTGTGTTAGAAAGGTAATTAAAGCACTTTTGACATTAAAATGAGCTTGAAGTCCCTTGAGTAGGTGATATGATAGGAGGAGGGGGTAACCTGTTTTAGAGCAGGGATAACTTTGCCCCTTTTTATAGGAGACCCTGAGACAACTACAAGCCAAGTCCATGACCCTTTTTTTTTTGAGCAGACTGATCAATGCGGGAAGTCTACATAGAGATTTCATTTGGTTATGTGGTCATTTGTGAAGCTGATCGATGCGGGAAGCATCTAATAAAGTGCTATTTGTAGCAAGATTTAGTCATAGCCATCCTTCAAGGGAGTGGTCTATATTTTTGCTTTATATATTTGAGGGCTTGGAATAGTTATCCTTCGAGGGAGCAGTCTATTAGTTACAACAATGATATTATAGCTGTCCTTCGAGGGAGCAGTATGCCTTTAGAGTTTATGACCTTGGATATTTTGACATCTTGATTTATTTATTTTTTTGACAGAATTTTGAGTCATGGACAAGACTTATAGAAGTTCAAGGGCTCCCTTTTATTAGGACAAAGCATTCATATGTTATAAAAGGGTTATATAGTATTTGTTAAGGGGAATAGGGTTGAAAGGAATGAGGATTAAGAGGATGGGGTTGCTCAAGGGATGAGCTTCAAGTTAACTGTCAAGTGGATGAGTACTCGTCTAACAGTAGAATGGTCATAGATGCAAGGTGTTAAGAGGCTCAGGACTGGCCATCTGTCGAGAGAGGATAGATGATAAGTCCCTGACCCCTATTTGTGCATGATGATGAAAGGTCTGAGCCAATTAGGAGCAAATTTTCCCCATTTGCCTCTTCGAGATGGGTCACATGTTAATTGATGTTGGACATGAAGTTGGTTGATATGGTCGCTGATTGGTCGAGACTGGTTGAATGTTTGGTCGAGGGTCGGGTTAATGGATATTTGGTCAATGATTGGTCAATGATTGGGTTGAATGTTTGGTTGAGGTTTGGTTTTTGGTTATTTGGTCGAGGTATGGTTGAGGCTTGGTTGAGGCCTAGTCAAGGTTTAAGATTAAAAGAGTGATTGATATTTGGTCGAGACTAGGTAGAAAGGTTGGTCAAGGTTTGGATGAACGTTGAATTCCCCCAGTGGCTAGGGAGAATGTTTGATAGACTGGTTAAGGTTGATTGAGGCTTGGTGGTCAGATTGACTGTGTTGATGTTGAATAAGGGGGTTAAAGGCAACAAAGGGACCATAGTCTGGCATGGAGATCCCGATTTAGGTGATGAGGTTTGAGAAGCATGGGTCGGTGTTGATGATTTGTCAAAGGGGTGGTTAAGAGGATCCTTAATGAGAAGGGTATCCTTTTTTTGATGTTGATGACTGACAGCTTTAAGAGCACAATAATGCTCAGTGTCATCTCCCAGAGTGTGATGATAGTGGCAAAATTTAGAGTTGTCAAACCAAGATGGTCTTGATCTGAGAGTTGATGAGTGGGGCGGTGAGGAGGTCTGAGAGGCAAGGGACGGTGTTGAAGGTTTGTTGATAATATGGTTGAGAAGAAGGGAGTCTTTCTCCAAACATTGGTGAATGACCACCTTGAGGGCACAATAATGCTCAGTGTCATGCCTAGGTGTGTGATGATACGCACAAATTGTAGTGTCATCAAACTAGGGTGGTTTCAGTCTAAGAGATTGATATGGTTTAAGAGGTGGGAGACTGATGTGAGAAGACTGCAACAATTGCCATAATAGCAAGGCATAAGAACCTACTAATGGGTCTGTGTGTCTTATTGCAGTGGGGGTTGATGACTTTGGTTTGAGAGGTGTAAGAGGCATTAGTCGTATCATCATTTTTGTGGGTGGTGTAGCCACACGCGTAGATGGCACTTTGGTGGTGATGGGTGTTGGATGTTTGGGAGGAAATATATGTTTAATGGGTTGAGGGAGTAATGGAGGCAACTTGCCTCTGTGAGGTATGGGAGTAGGAAGCACCCCTATTAAAGTAGATGGATATGGGCCCAAAATTGAAGGTAATGATGAAGGTGGGGGAGGAGTCCTTCGGTGTGGTTTAGTGGCCTTCTTTGGTTTGGGTTGAGGGTCACTACTGGGCGAGGTGAGGTTAGATACGGGTTTGGGTTCAGATGTGGACAGAGGTGAGTGAGATGTAGCAATCTCAGGAAAAAGGCAAGAGGAAATCATGATTGGGTTTTCCTCGGTCAAAATGGGTAAAGACACTAGTTCTTCTCTTGGTGGAGAAGAAATAGGAGAGTGCGGCTCCTCAAGAGGGTGGAGGGTAGGGATGATCATGCCCTCTACTTGTGGTTGAGGAGTATAAGGATAGGGTCCTCCATTGGTGGGAGGAAGGATGAATGTGGGCTTAATGGTGTTGGTATGGTTAAGGCATCCTCCAATATAAGAGAGGTCAATGGAGTACTAATAGGAGAAGAGGATTCTTCTACCTATGGAAGAGAAATAGGGGAAGAAGGGTCTTCCACCTGTGAAGGAGGTTAGTCAGGGATAAGAGGCGAGACCGTGCATATATTATGGTCTTGAGGGTCATTGGTCATGGTCTGGATATTGTTTTGGGTAGGAGGATGGTTTGGAAAAGGTTGTCTAAAGATGTTGATATTTTGATTGGGCGGCATGTTTGGGTTATCCAAAATAAGATCCCCCTCGTCGATCATGTCTTGAATGATGTTTCTGAAAGTTCGGCAATTGTTGATGTCATGGCCTTGGACACGGTGAAAGTGATAGAATTCAGCCTCCCTATACCATGTGGGGAGGGATTTTGAAGGGTTAAATTGAGGTGGTCAAATTGGAGGGAGATTGAGGACCCCCTGTTTGACAAGTTTTTCCAAAATGTAAGCGTATAATTCTCTAAGTGGAGTGTATGAACGCTGGATGTACCATTGTTGGAATTGTTTGGGGATGCTTTGAGATGTAGAAGGTTGAGATTGGTCAGTTGTTGTCGAGGATGGTGATCTAATAACCATAGTTTTGACCACTCCTTTGGATTTTGAATTGGTAGAAGAAGGTCTAGAAGAAGAAGGGTCATTGGTTCTTGCGTTGGTATTACGCAATTTGACCTTGTCTTCTTCAATAGCGTAGAGTTCAAGCTTTTGGGCCATGGTGAAAGCTTCATAAAAAGTGTGGAATGTTTGAATCCACAAGGTAGAAGAGATGTGCCTGGCACATGCTCAAGAAAAGAGCTCAATGAGATCAGGTTGAGGTAAAGAGAAAGAGAGCTGGTTAATCAAGCCTCTCCAACAGGCGACAAAATCGGCTATCGATTCATCATCAAATTGCCTGATGGAGTAGAGGTCTGTGATTGAGACTTGTTTGGTGATATTGATAGAAAAATGATCGAGAAATAATTGGGTGAGTTGAATGAATTAAAAGATAGAATGTTTGGTAAGAGAGCTATACAAGTCAAGGGTGGGGCTAAAAAGTTACATGGGGAACGTGCCTAGAAGTAACGCATCATCATGGGCTATAAGATAACAAGCATGTCTGAATGCTCATAGGTGCTATTGCGAGTCTTCCTTACTCTAAAAGTGAGTAAATTTAGGAAGCTCCCACTGGTTGGGGTATGGTCAAATTAGGATGGAGGGATGGATGGGTTCGTTGCAAATTTGGTCATAGGAAAGGACATTGCTTGAACCAGAAATAGAAGCTTCAAGACTAGACATTTTATCCATCAGCATTTTGATGAGATCTGCTAATGGATTGGTGGATGGGGCACCCCCTAGGTTTTAAGGTTCTTGAAAGGTGCTAGAAGGGTCATATGACATAGTTGGTTGTGCTTGTAGGGGTGCAACGTACTGATAACTAGTCATTGGGATAGAAGTGGAGGCTAAGGGTGGTTGCGTCATGAAGTTAGAAGGCATAAGTTGACTAGATACCACCAAAGATGGTTGCATGGTGGCATTGGCAAAAGGGGAGGTAGACACTATTGCATTTATAGGTGCAAGAGTGTATGGAGTCAAGGCAATCAAGTTTTGGTATGATGTAGAACTTGGTTGAATTGCCTGTGGTTGAGGGGGTAATGAAACCCTGATGGAGGTTGGTTCAAAAATAGATGAAAAAGCCAAACTTTGTGTATTGGCCATGGTCAGGTTAATGGTTGAGGCAAAAGGTTGGGTAGAGGATGGTACTAATGTCATCACCGCTTCACCTAAAAGGTCTCGCGTTTGGTTTCTTGCAAGATAGTTTTGGAGGTCTTTGACATTGAGGTCCAAGAATCTTTCAAAATCTTGGTCCCCTTCAGGAACAATGGGGGTCTGAGTCAGGGTCAGTCGAGTTGGAGTTCTTTTGGTCTCCGAGTGGAACTCCATTATAGGACTGGTTATGGAAGGGGAAGGCATAAGCGATTGATGTCTCGCATGGTCAAGAAGAGCCTTGGTTTGACTGTGTGTCAAAACCATTTAAGGCAAGAAGGGTCAGGTTTCAAAAACTATGATTTTTTAGTTTCAAAAACTCAAAATATGGTTTTGGCAGAAAAAGGGTCAGGTTTTAGGCTGCTATTTTGAAAAAAAGGACTATGACAGTGACCGACGTCGGTTGAAAAACCAATGTCAGTGAGAAAAGATGGCCGACATCAGTCAGATAATTGATGCCGGTGAGGGAAGGTTGCCGACGTCAGTGGTAAAACTGATGTCGGTGACTTTGGTTTCTAGAAACTCAAAAAATTTGAAGATTCTTGGAAAAAAGGAAGAAAACGTCCTCACTAGCTCAAAAAACCAGATAGGAATAGAAAAATAGAGATGGAGATAGGTAGACACTAAGCGTTAAATCCTAAGAATCAACATTTAGAATCTTGTTGGCTTATGCCTTAAAGTGTGTTGGGGAGGATTGGCTTGTAGAATGGGTCATAGAAGAGGTAGTCTAAAGATGGTTTTGGGTTAGTTTAGGTGCTCAAGAGTCTATTTTAGGTTCCATACATGGCCTGGTGCTAAGGAACAAGCTCCCCTCACTTCACGAGCCCAGTGATAAGCTGGTCTCGCTTAGCCAAAATATACTTTCCCTAGAGATTATCCTCTGCCAGAGAATAGAGTGGGCTTTCCCCTTGGTGGTGAAATCCAAGTGGGATTGTCAGGATGGGTAAGGTATCCGCTGGGTGATGAAATCCCAATCGGGCCTTGTCTCAGGTAAGTTTGATGTTTGATTTTTGCAAGTGATTTGATTGTGTAACATGAGTGGTCTATGATTAATTCATGATGTGGTTGTTAATTACTAGATGTGGACTAAGTATGCAGTCAAGAAGAAATGAAATGCAATGTGTTTTAAGCCCAAAATTGAAGTGTGAGTTCGTATGAAGACAAGTTGGGAAAGGGTTGAAGAGTATGAGTTTGACTAGTCTAAGATGCAAGAAAGAAAGAAGGGTTCTTTTTAATCCTGCTTATGATGTCTTTTGGAAGAGATATAGAAGAAAGAGGTGAAAAGGAGAAACCTAATGCACCTATATGAACAAAAAGAAAAGAACCCAAGGAAGACCTTAGGGTCCCACTGGGCATGCCAGAATGTTTCTATACGATTTTCGCTTTCACATTCAAAAAGGAAATGAGAAACTAAGAGAAATGGTTTAAGGCTTGTATGTACCTAGATGAAGTCTTGTGCACCAAATTCAGATGATAGCAGGAACTCCTCTTTGGTTGTGGAGGATGACACCTGTAACAAAAAGAGACTAGAATGAAGAAGACGTTAGATGAGGAGATGGTGGGCTGCCAAGCAAAATCTTGATCCCAGAAATATGAAGACTTCCTTAAGGGATGTCACCCATTGATTGATAAAAATAATGTTTGATAAAAGTCATAATGATAAAAAGACTGAAATAACTGAAGACTAAAACATAAATAGAAGCAAATGCTTACCTGAATGTTGTTGTCAGCCTGGTCACAGTCATCGACGTCGGTTAGTCTGCTGATGTCAGTTGTCAAGGTCTGCCAACGTCAGTTAGTCTACTGACGTCGATGAAGGTATTGGCCAACGTCGGTCAGGGTAGTAGTCTTTGGATGAGGTCAGGTTGAGTTTTTGGTCTATGGTCTATTTGGGGTTAGAAAAATGGCTTGAGGTGTCTGTGCAGAGGTTTGGGGCAATGGATAGAATGTCAAAAAGGGACAGAGGGATAGAGGAGGCCAACAGGGAGATAAGGATTTAGGTCTAGTCTGGAAGTGTTGAATGGGAGCTAACAGCTAATACATTTCTAGATTATTGAAATGAAATAAATGAAACATTCTTAGCTCATACCTGCTGAAGAAGAAATGTTGCTAATGCTTGTACCTATTGTTGATGTAGAAGATTGATGCAGAGTCCCTACTGTTGTTGTTGTTGTAGCTAGTGTAGAAGCCCTGTGAGAGAGAGAGTGAGAGGTCTGGTGGATTGAAGACTGGAAGATTGGCTGATTGTTGAAGGTTGAAAGGTGGATGATTGAAGGTCAAAGGAGTGGATTGAAAGAGCGGAAAATGGGAGATTGGAAAAACTGGATTGAAGATTGAAAAATGGGGATCCGCACTCTGGAGGTGAAATGTAGTTATGAAGGAAACCGACGCCAGCAATATCGCCGACATCGGTCGATAGTTGACTGACATCAGTGATTGGAATTCAAGAAAAAGGCTAAAAATAGCCTTTTATCCATTTTCCCAACTGCCGGGTCAGCGGGTCGGGGGAAAAAATAGTCGAAGGTGGATTAATAGGCATGGGAAATGAGTGAGATAAGGGAAATGGGGTCTTAAATCATTTAATACTTGGTAAGGGGTAGTGGAAGGGAAGTTGGAATAGGTCATAGGGTGATAAATGAGGGTATCCAAAGGAAAGGAATCCAAGGAGAGGAGAGGTGGCATGGGTGAGGTGGCAAGGGAAGAAAAAGGGGATTATTAATTCAAAATAAATTTTAATTTTAAATTAATAAGACATAGGTGGGTTATGGTTAGAAGTGGAAAGGGACCAAGGGGACCAAGGGGGAGATGACCAAGGAAGTAGAAATGATTTTGGTATCTACAGGAACCTTCCAAATATCATAAAGAGTCTATGATAGTAGTCATGGACATCATATATAGTTACACAACCATTAAAGTACATCTATAGGAGACTCTTAGGATGACATCATGTTGAGATGGAAAGTTGGATAAGTGTTTCAATATCTCAATAATACTAGTAGTCAATTTAAACACTTGGTGAAGGATTGAAATGATCATAAACCTTTATATCTTTCATATTACTCAGATTTGCTTATTGGTTGTAGACATGAAAATGGCCACCTATAAGTGTTAGTAGAAGATTGAGGTTATTGATGGAGGAATTTGGATAAGTTAGAACCATGGTTGGAGTCCTAAGGTGTTAAAGAGATCATAACACACATGTTTGGAGTGATAAGTGAATAGATAAGATGGGAGATTATTTGCAAAGGTGAAAAGACTTGTTTAGGTACTGTTTTCCCTAAAATAGGAAAATAGAGGTCTAGGTGCATTTTTTGAATAACATATTACATGGTTACCAAATATATTGATGCATATTAAACTTCATGTAGTGTATTATCCATATAGGACAATAACTATACAAATTTTTAAGGGTATAAGAGTAGTGGAAGGTAATGGTTGAGCTCCTAAAAATTTCTATCAAGACACTAAATTCCTTCAATATTATCTATAGGTCTGAGTCCAAAAGTGACTGTTGTTTCCATAGTTTGTACTAGACCATGATATCAAATTTAAATAGTTAAAATTATTGAAAATATCATTAATGATAAAAATTATCATTATTAAATGTTTAAATATAATATTTTGGGTCTTAATCTACACCTACAAGTGTCCCATCACAAAATGAGCACCTATAGCCAACTATGTTTGACTGTATGCAACAATGAGATAGAGGGAGATGTTTCTTGGTGATTGGTATATTATAAACATGATTTAATAGGTATAATTAAATATAGAAGATATTTTAAGGTTTTAAGAGGGCCATACATTATTCTCAATCCTAATCCTTCCTAAACCACCTATAGGTATGGTACAACAAGTAAAACGCAGTCAACAAAAGGAGACTAATGATTGGTTTTGATAACAGTCTAACCTCAAGATGTAGGATGAATGAGACATAGATGAATATAGTTTTTCAAATGTTTTATAAAATATTATAACATATTTTCCAAGGTAAAATCTACACCTATAGGTCCTAATAGCTCCAATATAGTCAGCTATAAGTGACTATATGTAGACAATGAGATAAACATGGAATCTAGGTGTTGTATTTCATAATATCAAGGTAAAAAAAGGTCCAAAAAATTGTTAAACAACCTAAAATATTCAATAAAGTTATCTAAAAATATGAGAAACACCTCAAATATTTGGTTTGCCTGAGCAAATAGGGTTAGCTTACCAACTAGGCCTGACTAAATAAGAAAGGATTTCAAGATTTAGGCATGAAATATGAGAGTTCATAAACATTTTAAGTGTTCTCATAATGATTATAAACATATCAAATACCCTCATGATAGTATAAATAAATCATAGAGGAGGGGCTCTAACTTAGCATACATAGTTCACATGAAGAACCTTGTATATAGTCTACATTATAAGGGTTTCTCTTGGGTTTTTGAAGAGTTAGAGGTCAAATAATAAGAAAAAGGGATATAATTTTTTGTGGAAGGTCCTTAAAAATTGAATAATAACCTCCAATTTTCAAATTTTTTGAGAGAATAAGGGAAGTTCCCTCTTTTTGTCTTACACAAATGGCATTTCCCTCATGTATAAACCATATGGTCTTGATAAAAGGAGATATAAGGGTGGCCCAAAAGTTTTTTGGAACTTGAGGAGAGGTTATAAAAGCTTAAAAACACAGGAAAATATGAAAAAAATCTCACATAAGGAGAGAACTAACCAAGGTATTCTAAAACCTCAAGTATGTAGATAGGTTTATTTGAGGCCTTGAGCCTAGTTGGGGGGTCCAACTTCACTTCAAACCCTTAGTGAGATTTATACCCTATTGAATCATGTTTATAGGATTAATTTATATTTATATTATCTATTAGGATGTAGAAGAGGTCACAAAAGAGTCATCTGTTGGCATAAAGGAGCCATCTTTTAGCTCAAAGGAAACATTAGGCATATGTGAATAGAAGAAAGGGCTCAAGTGGGTAACTATGAGTGCTCATATCTCTCTTGGAACTTTTAATGGGCAAATAATAATATTATATAAGTTGAAAAGGGTCCTATACATTGATCTTATGGATTTTTTTTGCAAATTCAATTTCCCATCTTTATGAACAAAGCTTAAGAGGGTAAAATAGGCTTAAACCCTTACAAACTTTGGTTATTGATCTGATGAAGGAAATTAAGGATATAATGTACAAAAATGGAATATTTTCCCAAAAATCATGATTGGAACATGTATAGGAATCTTTCAGGCCCATTCCCAATCTCTTGAGATGTACACAACTATAAGGATGGAGTACAAAATAGGGTATTTTTGACTATTTTATGCATTTCACAAGTTAAAAGAGGTTCCAAGAGATGAAAACAACATGGAATGGACTATTATGACTTAATATAACTCCCCATGTTAATTTAATTCCTTTTAAAAACTCTAAAGTGCCTCAACTAGCTACTTCATCTTAGCTAGTCAAAACTAGCATAGTGACCAAGCTAGTGAGAAGGGTCAAAAAATTCAAGTGAGATAATTTTAAGGTGTTATTTATGCCTATAAGGACATTGAGGGTATTTAATGAAATCCATTTTATTTATTTTCATGGGAAAATTAATCAAAATTTGATGCCAAGTGTGCAAGGTATGGGAAAGAAGAGTTATTTTGATATCTCATTTTGGGAAGATTCTAGATGACTAGGAATGAAACCAATGCATGGAGAGGAATTTATAAAATACTTCCCTCTAATTAAAATTATCATACCTATCCCTATTTACTTTTATTATGTTCAAATAGAGGTGAATAATGAAGGTAGTTTTCTG
This sequence comes from Torreya grandis, assembly GCA_037957365.1. Lineage (NCBI taxonomy): Eukaryota > Viridiplantae > Streptophyta > Pinopsida > Cupressales > Taxaceae > Torreya > Torreya grandis. Next base: position 248,193 of record JARHVA010008495.1, on the reverse strand, counting down.
AGCTAGCAAAGGGAATTTCATGCCACTTTTCATGAGTTTCATGACTTGGGGTGACACTTGTGATTCCTAACCTTTCATGGTTCATTTAACATATCATTATAATTCATATTTAACATTTTCTATTATATTTAAAATTTTCCTTGTGACCTTTGGACTTCTCTCTTCTCCTCTCTCTCTCAAGTTCTATAAGAAATAGCCATTTTGGCCTTTGTAACTCATGCTCCACCTAAGTATGACAAATCCCTTTCCATTTGCATAAAATTTAATTAATAATAATTATTTTTGCCTGTTACATAAATATTATTAGTGTGTTTACTTTAATTATGAATCTTTCTTAGTGAATACTATGGATTCCTTAGTATGTTTTCTCATTTTCTCACCTATTTGTAGATTCTTCTTATAGGTCATGTGAATTTTTATAGGAAATGTCAAGGTTGAGTGAGTTATTATATTCACTAGTTCCATACAAGGCCTCCTTTTTATTCTTCCTAGCCTGAACATTCATCCATAACCTCATAATGAAACATTGATGTGAGAAGATTCATATTGGGAAAGTGTATGTTTGGTTACTCCCTTCTTCTCATGTGTAACATGTAACTGGTTAGAAGTCATCAACTTATTTGGTGTGTCACCTCGCTTAAGATAGTTTTTTTTCAATATTATCTCTCCCCTTTTCCTCAAAAATTTTAGGTGTAGTAGTGATCCAAAGTGTTATATCAAGGGAGATATCCCTATGTAGAGGTTTACCTCACTCATAAGATACCCATAAGCCTAGAGGTGTTTCAATTATGCCACTTGGATGAGGAGAGATGAGACATCTCCTTAAAGGGTGAAAATCTAAGTGACAATATTTTTGGCATGCCTAGTGGGACCAAGTTCCTAGAGAGTGGGAAGATTATTGGTGTGTCTTTCATATAATCAACTTTTGGAAGAAAGCAAGCTAACACCAATGACAATGTTGAGTGATAACTTTTGGTGGTAAGAAGGCCAAGTATATGTGTTTGAAAATTTTGATCAGTTTTTGTGTTTCTTTTGACATATGAGGTTGATATGGATAACTATGGCCAATACTCCTATCATGAACCTTCTTATCAACTTTACTATGAATCAATTTTTACCCCTCAATAGTTGTATCAAAATGGCTATCAATCCTATGATCCATGGCACCCTTTTATCCCTTCATTTACCTCTCCATATGGACACCACGTTTTTGGACAACCCTATGAGGAAGGTTACCAAGAAACCTATAAAGAAACACCTCTCTATCAATCCCTATATGATCCCTATCATTCTTACCATGATGCCTATTAGCTTCAAGAATACTCCTATGAGTCTTTTCATATGAGATTAGATGATTACATGAATTATACACCGATATATTATTGGTAAAATATATCTCATACTAATGTTGATGATTTTAATTCTAAATAGTCTAAGAATTCACTTCCCTATGAGCTTACTATTACTTTTATCTTTCCTAAATCCACTCCCAAGATCTCTCTTTCATCACACACTCCCTTTCCAACTCCTTCACCTTCCACTACATATTATATTATAGCTCCCTCACCTTAAATCCATGAGCCTATCCATCAAATTTACACCTCACCCCTTCTTGAGGATGGGCCTATCTTGAAAGAAGAAAGTAAATATTAGAAAATTCAATTCATGCATAATCAACAGATCTCATAAGTGACTATGAAGAAGAAATCACCATAGGGAATCCCCTTGGTGAACAAAAGGACAATCCACAAGATAATACACCATATTTTAAGGTATGTATGTCTATGAAGCACACTATAATTCCTCCAAATTTTAAGGGATGTTTATCCATGAGGAATGTGGCCAAAAATTGAAGAGAGAAGTATTTGAAGAAGACTCCATGTTTGATCATGAATTTGTGGATGACCATATCAAGCATCAACATGAATGTGTTATCAAGGATGGAGGACAAGGTCAAATCACTCTTCAAGAAGTGGTAGTTTAAAGAGGGTCTTATGAAACCAAGGTGGAGGAAATATCTCTTGAAGATGACATTCTTGAGGAAGAAGATTTAGGGTAGAAGTTTAATGCTACATGCAAGGAGTCTAATAAGTTGGGTAAAGTTTTTTCTTCCTTAAAATATTTCATATTTGATGATGAGTTTGTTGATGAGTCTAATGAACATGATCTTGAGTGTTAAATTAAACATAAAAATGAAGCTCATTTTACTAGTCAAGAACCTACTATCATGAAGCCATTTGATGATGCTAGTGTATAAGAAGTTGTAGACATGGATAATGATGTCAAGGTAGATCATGTTGTAGCTAAAAGATATTCAATATTTATATATAAGGTAAAATGACATTTAGGTATTTGGGAACATGGTGATGGAAAGCTTGGTGCTTCCAAACATCAAACACATTATATCAAGGAGGAGAGCAAGGGTGAGAGAATTATCATATTTTCAAACTTGTACATCAAGGGCCAAGTAAATGAGATGGTTGAGACTATTTAGATGCAATAGGACTCCATTTACATAGTTAATCTATATGGAGCTACTTGGTTCTCGTTTAAAATCATGCCAATGAAGGTGGAAAACACCATTAAGAATATGGAGGCATCAATGCTAAGAGATAAGAAGTTACATGTATAACTAAATCCTTCATGTCATGAATTAAGAAAGGTTCCAAACATCCCCTTTTATCTAAAAGGGATGTATGATTAATTTTTAATTGTACATAGTTGTTTTCTTTATGTTTTTACTAAGGTATTTGAGGACATGTGTGTGTCTTGTTAGTGTGTTTACTCAACTTGTGTGTGTCCTTTATTTGTGTGGTTGAGGTAGTCATGTGGTCTTATCTTGATCAAAACTTATGGTAAATGGTCAAAGTCTTCTTGTTTGTTTAAAACTTTAGATGACTCCCTAAACCTAATGAACTGATAAGGTTATTTTTATAGTTAGCATATTAGACATGCTACCCCTATGAATCACTAGTTTGTTGACCAAATTTGACCCTACAGGCCAAATGAGGACCCTTATAGGTAATAACATGAGTTTTAGGTGTTTTTAGGGGTCTATTATTATGTAATATGGGGTATTATATGTATTTTGATGTTATTCCATATCACATTATCCTTTGCCATTAGTCATATTAGCCAATATATCATTTTGAGTCAATTAGGGGTCATGAATAGAGCATTAAATGAGTTTTGCAACCTCCTTTGGAAGTGTGATGGTTCCAAAGGGCGATTTCACATTCCATGTGTCTTATTATGCCTTATTCAACTATTCCTAACTAAAAAGTAGTAGGTTACTCAGATAAAGAGTAGTTTTCTTAGATAAAAGAGGAATTTTAATGAGGTGTATAAGCTTGTATAGCCTCCCATAGTTGAATACATTTAGGAGTGTCCATTGGTCTTCTACACACTTGTTATAGTGAATAGTTTGATTAGAAGCTCAAAGAAAGGAATAGAATTGTTAATCTCTCCTTCCACTAGGCTTGGCATACAAAATTGGTCTTTAGGATTGTACTTGGTATGATTACCAGGATAGGTTTAATGAAAAATTATTTCAGGGGTGTTTTACACACTTATTTAGATTACATTTTATGTTTTGTTTTAGAGTAATGGTGGCCTATGATTTATGAAACATCCTCAAAAAGTTGACTAAGTTGTTTTTCTTGCTAATATTTGTGCCCTATAGGTTTTGATATTATTTGGATAATTAAATATGATATAGTTGTTGATATTAGTTCCATATGATTTTGAATCCCTCATGTCATGATTTTCATACTTAGTTTCATGTTTGGAAAATATCTCATGGGATAATTAGTTTAGTTTATAAGTTGATGTTCTAGGTGAAATAATAATCAAGTTCACTACTTGTATAAGGTTGTATTCCTTTAAAAGGATTCACATAGATATAATATGGTGTTTTCCATGTTTAAATGCCATAGGGACTACCTAATTCCATGTATGGTCTAATAATTCCATACTTTGATCAAACACACAGTCTTATTACACTCACAATAAACTTTCTACCTGCTCTTATTCTTAGTCATGATGATTGAGATCTAATCACATTTATAAGGGATTAATGGAGAGTCCAAAGGTGTTTTAAATGTTCTTATTTTTTGACTAGTAAGTTGTAACCTTCAGAATAGCACAAAGAGTCTATGATAGTAGTCATGTATAATATATATAGTTAGGTAGCCATTAAAGCACATCTATAAGAGACTCTTAGGATGATGTCATGTTGAGATGGAAAGTTGGATAAGTGTTTAAATATTTATAGAATTCCAAGATTCCATTTGAACACTTGGTGAATTATTAAATTGATCATAAACCTTTATAACTTTTATATTTCTCATATTTTATTATTGGTTGCAAACATCAAAATGGCTAGCTAGAGGTGTTAGTAGAAGACTAAGGTTCTTAATGGAGGAATTTAGAAAAGTTAGAACCATGTTTAGAGTCCTAAGGTGTTAAAGAGATCATAACACACAATTTTGGAGTGATAAGTTAATATATGAGATGGGATATTATCTCAAAAGGTGAAAAGACTTGTTCAGGTACCTATTTCCCTAAAACATGAAAAAAGAGGTCCAGGGGCATTTTGTTAATAACATATAATATGGTTACCAAAGATGTTGATGCATCATAATGTTAATGTAGTGTATTATACATATAGTAAAATAACTATAAAATTTTTTTAGGGTAGAAGAGTAGTGGAAGGAAATTGTTGAGCTCCTCAAAATTGCCATCCAAAGAGTAAATTCCTTTAAAAATTTTCTACAGGTTTGAGTCCAAAAGCAAACTTTGTTTCCAAAGTTGGTACTAGACCATGTTATCAAATTTAAATAGTTGAAAGTAGTGAAAAATTAATTCATGATCAAAATTATCATTAATAAATGTTTATATAGACTATTTGGGGTCCTAATCCACACTTACAAGTGTCCCATCACAAAATGAGCACCTATAGCCAAATGTGTTTGACTGTATGCAATAATGAGCTAGAGGGAGGTGTTTTTAGGTGATTGGTATATTAAAAAAATGATTTAATAGTTAAAATTAATTTTATAATATATTTTAATGTTTAAATAGGGTTATAAACTATTTTCAATCCTAATCCTTCCTAAACCACCTACAGGTATGGTACACCAAGCAAAACACAGTCAACAAAAGGAGACTAATGACTGGTGTTGATAAAATTCTAACCTAAATATATAGTATGAATGAGACATAGATGAATATAGTTTTTAAAATCTTATCCAAAATATTATAACACATTTTACAAGGTAAAATATACACCTATAGGTCCTAATATTTCCAATATAGTCAGATGTAAGTGACTGTATGTAAATAGTGAGATAAGCATGACATCTAGGTGTTGCATTGCATAAGCTCAAGGTAAAAAAATGTCCAAAACATTTATAAATGACATAAAATATTCAATAAAGGTATATAAAATTTTGGAAACACCTCTAACATTTGGTTCTCTCGAGCAAATAGGGTTAGCTTACCAATCAAGACTTACTAAGTAAGATAGGGTTTCAAGATGTAAGAATGAATTATGAGAGTTGTTAAACATTGTAAGTGTTATCATCATGGTGTAAAAAATATCAAATACCCTCATGATAGTATAAATATATAATATATGAGGGGATTTAACCCAACATACATAGCTCATATGAAGAATCATGCACATATTCTACTTTATATGGGTATGTCTTGTGTTTTGGAAGAATTAGAAGTTCAAATCATAAGACCAAGGGCTAAAATTTTATGTGGAAGGTACTTAACACTTGAAAAAGACCCTAAAATTTTTAAATTTTTTTATATAATAGGGGAAGTTTCATCTATTTTGTCTTAGACAAAGGGCACTTCCCTCATGCATAAACCATACAATCTTGATGAAAGGAGAGAAATGACAAGGGTATTCCAAAAAATCAAGTACGCAAATAGGTCTATTCGAGGCCTTAAGCCCAATTGGTGGTAAAAATTAACTTATATCCATTATTTATATCTATACCCTATCGAATAATGTTTATAGGATGAATTTTTTGTGTCTAATCTATTAGGGTGCAGAGGAGATCACAAGGGAGTCATATTTTGGTTGGAAGGCAACATTAGGCCTATGTGAATGGAAGAAAGGGATCGAGTGGGTAAATTTTAATTCTAATATATATCTTAGTACTTTTCATGGGGACCTAAAGATATTGGATAATTTGACAAGATTCCTATACATTGATCTTGTGGAATTATTTTTCAAATTCAACATCCCATCGTTATGAACAAAACTTAAGAGGGTAAAATAGGCTTAAACCCTTGAAAACCTTAGTTATTGACTTGATAAATGAAATAAATGATATAATTAACTAAAATGGAATATTTTTCCCATAATTATTATTTTAACTTGTAGAGGACTCTTTCAAGCTCCTTTCTATCCTTTTTAGTTGTATTTAATTATATGATGGAGTATGAAATAGGGTATTTTTCACTATTTTATGTGTTGAGTAGGTTCCAAGAGGTTAAAAGAGATATAAATCACATGGAATGTAATATTATGACTTATTATAACTCACCATGTCAATTTAACTCATTATAATTATTCTTAAGTGCCTCAACTAGGTACTTTATCTTAGCCAATCAAAACTAGCATAGTGACCAAGCTAGTGAGAAGGGTGGAAAATTTCAAGTGATATAATTTTAAGGTGAGAATTATTAATATAATGAAATTTAGGGTATTAAAAAATATCATAAACTCCATTTTATGTATTTTCATGGGAAACTAAAGCCAAAGTTGAGGCCAAGTGTGCAAGCTATGGGAAAGAAGAGTTATTTTGATTGTAGATGGTGATAGCTCATTTTGGGAAGATTCCATATGAATAAGAATTAAAAAAATTCATGTATAGGTATTTATTTATTCCTTCCATATACTTAAAATCATCACAACTATCCCTAATTAGTTTTGGGACATTAAAATAGAGGTGAATAATGAAGGCAAGTTTCTAAGCCAATAAAGGGAATTTCATGCCACTTTTCATGAGTTTCATGACTTGGGGTAAAAATTTTGCTTATTAACCTTGTATGGTTAATTTAAAATATCCTTATCATGCATATATAACATATTTTATCATATTTACAAGTGTCCTTCTAACCTTTGGACTTCTCTCTTCTCTCCTCTCTCTCAAGTTCTATAAGAACTAGCCATTTTAGCCTTTGTAACTCATGCTCCGCTTGAGTATGGAAAATAACTACTCATTTACATACCATTTTATAAATATAAATATTTATTTTTACTTATTTCATAACTATTATTTATGTATTTACTTGAATGATGGATCTTGCTTAGTGAAGACTATAGATTCCTTAGCATGTTGTCTCATTCTCTCACCTATTGGAAACTTCTTCTTGTAGGTCATGTGAATTTTTCTAGAAAATATTATATTTGAGTGAGTAATTATATTTATTATTCAATTTAAGGTCTCTTATCTATTCCTCCTAGGAAAAAAACTAATCCATAACCTCATAATGAAGCATTGATGTGAAGAAATTCAAATTGGCAAAGTGTATGTTTGGTTAGTCCCTTATTCTCATGTGCAACATATAGCTGGTTGGAAGTCATCAAATTATTTTTTTTATCATCTACCTTAGGATATTTTTATTTCAATTTTATATCTCCCTTTTCCCTCACAACATTTAGGTGTAGTAGTGATCCAAAGTGGTACATTGAGGGAGCTATCCCTATCTGAATATTCACCTCATTCATAGGCTACCCACAAGCCTAGAGGTATATCAATTGTGTCACTTGTATGAAGAGAGTTGAAACATATCCTCAAAGGGTAAAAATATAAGTTAAAATAGGTTTATTTAAACCTAAATACATTCTAGGAGCCAGGCTACACAACTTATAAATTTTCATGGATATAATTGCTATATGAAAACCAACAATTTAGATTGGTTTTCAATCTATAGTTAATATATGTCCAAATTGGATTAGGTACATATATAAATAAGATATGAAAGAGTGTCTTATCTTAAAAAATGTTGACATCCATTAAAATTAGGTACAAATTTCCCCTCAATCATAAACAGTCATGGCTCTATTAGATCCATCAACATGAGGTTTTTTGTTTTCATAATGCGACCAAGTGGAAGATGACAAGTGGAGGGTGGCATGAAAAATCAAATAAAGGGAAGATCTAGTGGTTGGAGAGGAAGTTGGAATATTAAATATTTATTGGATCCCTTGGAGATATTTTCTCCTTGAAATAATCTTGACTCATCATGCAAAACAAGAGCTTGTCTTATAGTAGATCTCTCGGCCAATGAGAATAACTTGAAGACTACTAGAGTAAAATAAACTAATATATTGATGATATATTAGTCATGATTGGAATGAAAGATGACAACTAATTTAATGATCATATACAATGTGATCCCCATTATCTATATTACCCATTATTTCCATTGTAAAGCTCTTTCTCTCTCTCTCTCAAATTCTCACAAGGGCTCTTGATTTTGAGGAGTAGGGACACTCTATGAGATATTGCAAAATATGATCATCTTGATTATGCTCAACCCTATCAAGTAGTTGTAATAACTACCTCTTGATGAAATATATGAATTTATTTACCTATCTTTTTCCTTGAATATATGTTTAATTAGTTGTACACTATGGCATTATGTGAAGGAGAATCTTCTTCGTCCAGGGTCCTTCTTTCTAACCTTATTACATAGTTTTCAATGATGTTTGTAGGATTGGATTAGTGTTATTTATAACATTAAAGTGAGATTTTAGTGAGTCTTATAACTCCTAGTTATTTACATTCATTTTTTCCTAAACCTCTTCCATGAAACACTTATATAATTAGCTTGATTTTGAGATTGTGTGAGCTAGTATTATCCTCTACATATCTAGTATGGGTTCAATCTTATGGAAGTTCCCCTGTTTTATTTTTTACATCACTTAGTTAAATTTATTAGGATACCTTTTATATTTCTAACCTTTTTCCCTATGAAACATTAGTTTTAGGTGAGCATCAAAGAGGAAGCTAGACTACTCGAGAGGTTCAACCCCATCACAAGTGACCCATAGCATGGGGTTATTCCCATAGTTATACTTAAGTTAGAAAGGGCTTGAAGAGTCCTCTTCTAAATGGTGAAAATTTGAGTGATAATATTTATAGCATGCCTAGTGGGATAAAGGTCCAAAATAATGGAAATATTATCAATGTGTATTTCTTCTAATTAGCTTTTAGAAAAGTTAACATCAATGGTGACTTTGAATCAAAGCTTCTAGTTGTAAGCAGCCCAGGTGCCTAATCACCATCATTTGGTATGTATCATCACTCTTTTGATCATAATTATTATTCTCTACCTAAACATCCTTCATATCATATTAGTAATGTTTATGGCTTCACCTCATCTGGTTCTCAAAATTTAGTGTATCAGCCTTCTCAGGCTCAAGGTGTCCCTAATTTTTCCCCAAATTGATCCATCCCAAGCTAGAAGCAAATGCTCTTAGGATATGAAAGGTACATGATATAACTTAATACATAGAGGAGATATGGTCAGGATGTCCCTAGTCACATCATTCATGGCATGAGAAATTCATTATGACTAATGAAGGAATAATAGAAACCTATTGAGGTATCAAATTGGAAAAACCTCTCAAATGAGATGATGGATGTAAGTGGTTACATTTAAATCATTGAAGATAAGCTAAGAGGCCTTGGATGGAAATAGGTCCAATTCCACCAACCTTATGTGTCTTCATATACACCACCTTATCCCTAATATATGCCACCCATCCTCCCCCAAAGAAATACTCCACGTGACCCCTCTTATGTTCCAAGTTCTTCATGTATTCCTAAAACTTTCCCTTCTTATAATTCAATCCAAGAAAGCCTTCAAATAAAAAATGATACTATTCTGAAACAACATATTATTTATATCCAAGATCCCACTTGTTTTCCTCAAGAATCCTCTTGTATCTCATACCAACCCTCTTATGTTATTGATCTTCATGAGGCCAACAAACACATTAAAAATAGACTTTTGAAATATAATATAGATATAAAAATCAAGGAATTATAGTTAAATATGAATAAAGTGGAAGAGAGTCAAAATTAAGAAAAGGTGGATGTTTCTTACACATTCCCCTCATGGGAATCAGTCAAGAAAGGCATACAAAAAAAGGAGGCACCAGTTCAAGAACCACCAAAGAGACCATTCAATTCCATAGCTGGAAGGATAATTTTATAAGATATAAGCTATGTGAAATTATTCACCCTCCCACCATCTCTTTCCTCGATAATGAACTCATTTTACAAAGGATATAGGAGGAGTTTTCAGTCATAGGTGAACCTGAAGAATATAATGCAAGTGTCTATGTAGAGGAGATCATAATAGGCAATCCACTTCATTCAGAAGGGGAAGAATTAGGTATATACCAACCTTCTTGGAATGAATTTTACACTAATCACCTAGATATTTATGAGGATAATCTTCAAGTTGAAAATAGAAAAGACCTTGAATGTACTACTAAAGGTCCATTCTACATAGATCAAGAAGGGGATCAAGACTAGTAACTAGAGGATGGTTTATTTTAAGATGATTTATCAAAAGAAGGTAGTTTTGATAAATTAGAGATAGCATAAGGGAAACTAGACCTTGATCAAGACAAAGGTGTATTTTTGCACCTTGGATGGTCAAATTAACCCTTATTTATAGTTAAGGAGCAAGATGAAACCTTGAGTTAATTTGATAAAGAGGACATCTTGAGTGCTCAACAATGCATCTTCAAGAACCACCACTTTGTGTGTTGGAGAAAAACCTAGAGGATGAATAAAGATTTCAATATGAGTATGTGCTTCAAGAAGACTCTAACTTGATTATTCTTGAATAGCAAAATGATGGAGTAATAAAGTGCAAGAGTGAGGTAAAATCTTGTTGGTCAACATTTGTGTTAAAAATATGATGTCCTATCAGGTACCTAGCTCGGTTAGAAGAAGACAATGAGGAGCCATCATAGGTTGTGCTTAATTTAGATCACAAATTTGAACATAAAGAAGAGTAAGATCAACTTACCTATCCACTCCAAGATGCTTGTATGTCCAATTAATCATATTGGGTGGGTAAGTTTATTTTTGTTTTTTTTCTTGGAGAGGTGTATTGTTAATATGTTCATTATCCACTCCTTCATATTTGAGTGGTTTCCCTCAAGCCTATAAAGTATATAAGATTAGTGAATAAGGGAAACTATTTTTTGAAACCAATCAATGGTTTTGTATAGGTTTGTTTCTATTTGGTTAGTTTAGGATAGGTAGTTTCATGATTTTATCCCAGTTCCTTTGTGCACATTTGTTTAGTAGACTAGTTGTCATTACTTTTTTAAAAGTTAGTTTTCTTTTTATTTTATGTTTCCCTTCCATAAGTTCCTTGGGAAATTTTTTGTTTTTATTTTTATTTTTATCCTTTTTATTCAATAGGGGTTATCTAGAAAGGGTTATCCTTGTATCCACTTTTAGACCATCTCAGTTGTAGACATAAGGGACTCCATACCCAATGGACTAGACAAGGTAAATTTGTCTCGGTTCTCAAGAATAATAGGCATGTTTCCATGTGAGTCATAAAAAATGTTAGCCATTTTTGGCCCACATAAAAAACTACCTATAGCAGTGTAGTCTCTAAGAAGTCCTAATGTAGAGAAATAATTAGAGTTTATGATTAGTTAAATGATTGAAGGGCTTGAGCAAAGTTCTAGATGGAATGAGTGAGCCAAAAGGATCATGCAACTTGTAAATATTTTGAAACACTTTTTGTTAACTTAAAGTGTAAATTTTCAATTTATAAAGGATAGGTCTAGAGTTTTAAAGACCTTATGGGGTGTCAAGAGTACTTGGAATGAGTATGGAAGTACATGGTATTCATTTGGTACTTCATTGTGTTCATCTAGATATTTTGGGTCTAGTGGTATAAATTATGAGTAGGTAGTTTGCTAACATTATCATTTCCATATGTGGATGAGCCAAGGAGAATTGGTCATATGGTTTTGATTAAATTAGTCTCAAGTTTCCATATGCTAAATTTTAGGACATGCATCTAAGTGCAAAAAAATTTTATTGAGGTCCGAATTTGGCCTCTTAGACAAAATTTTCTAAGTTTCCATACTTGGCCAATTTGCAAAGGAGCTCAAATAGAATTGAGTGGGATGTTTGATGATGATATATCTCATACATATGGTAGCCTCAAGATAATATGATTTAATGGGTCTATTTAACTTTTTACCAAGTTGATATGTGCTAAGTTTTAGGTCATGTAATGAAGTGCAACAAATGATATAAATGTGCAAAGTTGGGCTCTTAGGTAGTTTGACAGTGTTTTCCTATACTTAGCCAAATAAAATAAATCATCAGTAGAGAGAAATTCATAATTTTATGTCATATCAATTGAAATTTTTTTAAACACACTTATAAATCTCCTAAAACTAGTAGATCAAGAGGGGACAATCCTTTTAATATCAAGAACATCTACACCAAATTTGGTCCCTCCATGATTTTTGTGCTTCAATATAAAAATATTCCTAGTTGGTCAAATAATGGGATACATTCACATAGATGTTGAATTTAAGCCACTATAAAAATCAATTTGAGATTAAATTTGATGGTCTATAGGATCTCAAATACATCACACAAATGTTAAATGATGGTTATACAAATGTCAATTTTATGTCCTAGTAAATAGTCATTTGTTTTCAAACTAAAGTAGATCTAATGATTAGTGTTCATTATTACCAAAGGATATCTATATAATGAGAAGATTAAAAAGGTCAAGGATATTAATAGGCCACCGTGTGACATAATAACATAAAATTGATTGACTGACAACAAATCTTGAAGGCAAATGTAGGACTTCCAAGTGGCACTAGCTCAAATAAGGTTGACAAGTCAAGGGCAAGATCAATGGCTCTCACTCAATCATATAGATCAAGATAAATGGATCATTATGGGTCAAAATTTCAAATAGGCTAGGTCATGATAAATAAATAATAAGTAAAATATCGAGATTGAGACATTTAAATAAATGTCAATAGGGCAATCTTCGACTCGAGTAAGGTAAAACAAAAGGAATTGAGTCCAAACATGATCTAAGTTAAACCAAATGGACATTTAAAGGATCAATATCAAAAATTAGAGACTTACATAGATATAATAGGTATTTTTACCTAATAAATAGATCAAAATTTGATGACTAGTTGTCAAAAGGAGACATGTGCATACATAGAGCTCTCAGTTTTCCCAATGTTCAAAGGCATAATAGGTTTATTTAAACCCAAATATAGTTTAGAATATAGGCTACATAGCCTATAAATTTTAAATTATATAATAGCTATATCAAAACCAATAATTTAGATTGGTTTTCAATCTATAGTTAATATATTTTTGGGTTAGATCAGGGGAAAATATAAACAAGATTTGGAAGAGTGTCATATCTTATAAAATGGCCACATCCTCAACAAGTAGGTATAAACCACCACTCAAATATAATTAGTTATGCCTATATCAGTTCCATGAACATGAGTATTTTTTCCTCATAATGATACCAATCGGAAGATGACAAGTGGAGGGTGGAATACAAAATCAAAGCAAAGGAAGATCTAGTGGTTAGAGAGGCAGTTAGAATATTCAATGCTAATTAGAGATCTTAGAGATATTTTCTCCTTTAAATAATCATGACTCATCATGACAAATAAGCACTTTTATTCTAGTGGATCTCTAATCCAAGGAGAATAACTTGAATACTATTAGAGTAAATGTAGGGTGACTGATTGATGATGGATTAGTCCTTATTAGAATGAAAGGTGATAGCTCATTTAATGATCATGGACAACATTATCCCCCTTCTCTCTCTCTTCCTCTTATATATATTACCCATTATTTCCATTCTCTCTCTCTCTATATATATATATATATATATATATATCAAATACTTTTTTTTTTTGAGTAGGGACACTCTATGAGATATTTGAAAATATGTTCATCTTGATTAGGCTCAACCTTTTCAAGCATTTATAAGAACTACCTCTTGATGAAATATAGGACTTTATTTCCCTATATTCTACCTTGAATCTATGTTTGGTGAGTTATGCACTATGGCATTATGTAAATGAGAATATTCCTCATCCATGTTCTTTATTTATGACCTTATTTAGGGAGTTTCAATGTTATTAATAGGTCTAAATTAGTTTTCTTTCTTCCATTAATGTGATATTTTAATGAGTCTTAAAAGTCCTCTTTATTTGCATTCATTACTTCCTAAACCTCTTCCATGAAACACTTATGTAATAATCTTGATCTTAGGATTATGTGATTTAGTATTTACCTTTTTATATCTAGTGTGGGTTCAAGCTTATGGGTGTTCCCCATTTTTATTTAGTGTATCACTTGGTTAACTTTCTTAGGAGCCCTTTTCTCTTTATAACCCTTTTCCCTATGAATAATTAGTATTGAATTAGTTTTAGGTGAGCATCAAAGATGAAGTTGACCTACCCTAGATGTTTAACCACACCATACATGACCCACAACCTGGGGTTTTTCCCATAGTTCTTCTCAAGTTGGAAAGGGCCTGAAGAACCCTCTTCCAAAGGGTGAAAATTTGAGCCATAATATTTATAGTTGAGAGACTCTATGAGACTATAAATATCATATTAAGTGATCAAATCATATCTTTAATAGTAATTTTTATATTCATTTATTATTATTTTTTTGTACGCATATGGCTCTTAGCTCATCTTATCATCCATAATATGACAGGAAGATTGATGCAAGAGCATCAAATTAGGAAGACATTAGTTTTGTGTTTTGGTTATTAGGAATCAAATTTGGTCAAGTTTTTGTGTTAATGTGTGTAAAGATACCCTTCAAGGTATAATCATGTATTTGAGGTCATTTGTAGTCCCTAAGAGTCATAGGAGAAAGTTTTGAGGGTGTTTGGAGTTTTCCATCCAAAACCAATAATTTGAAAATTTAAATATTGTAATTACATCTAAGGGGGTAAGATGCACATGTTGAAGAGATTAGGTGAGATAATTTAGTTTGATGGATCTATACAAGTCATGAGGAAGGGGTTTTAATTCATTTTATGTATGGTGCCTTAATCAATTCATTTGAATCAATGTAAGATCACCCTTGTACATTGAGGGTTAGTTATGGAAGGAAGTTGATGTAAACACCTTAAAACCCACATTGAAGTTAGGAAGGAGAAAGTCATTATAGTGTTGGGTGGTGTAGGAGGAGAGAGTATGTAGGAGAGAAGTCTCCAAGAAAATTGATAACATGAGACTACAAATTGTATGAAACTCCTCAAAAAAGTTGGTAAAGTCCTAATAAGGAGAAAATTTGTAATGTTTTGGTGATCCAATGAATAAAGAAGGAAATGAGATTTTGTATGTTTATATTATTGAGTTGTATCTAATTTTTTTTCAAACACATATTGTATTTAGGAGGCCTTGAGGCCATGACCTTGTTGGTGTCTTAAAAGATTACAAGTTTATATCATGATGAATAGGTCATAGTTTATGTTAAAGAGAGTTTAAATGTTTTTACAAGTTAGTGAGAGTAGACTTATGTTGTCACATAACCTTTCATACATAGACATGGTACATACCTTCCAAGATTTATGATAAACTATGTAATAAGGACAAAGTGAGATTACAAGGCACTAAAACCCTATAGGAAATATCACAGTCAAGAAGTGTAAGGAAACACTTGGTCCTTTAGATAAAGATAATTAACTTATTGGTGAGAGTTTGGTAAGTAAATATATTTATTTACATGTTTATTTTTTAATCCCAAGTGAGTAATGGTGATTAGTTCATAAGCCTTGAGAAATTATTAGCCTTTTGTTAAATTCATACCTTATTTTATCAATCAAGAGAATGTTGTTAACATGATTGAGTGCCAAGTAAGAAAAGTGATGGTGAGAGGAGTGAGTAATTATGGTCGGGTGGGGAAAAAATGACATGTTTATAGGTATATAATTATTTAAAAAAACCTCTTATATAGTCTAGTAACTCATTGCTTACACGTAATCCACATGAGTGGTAACACAGTCTTATATGATGACTCAAGACCTTGTGTTTCATGATGCATAAGCCCTCATACAATAAAGAAAGGAACATTTTAAAAAATTTAGAGTGATATGGTGGTAATACAGACCTATTAAAGGTATTATCACTTTTTAAGGTGAACTAATACCAATCAAATAACAAATTAAATCTTATTCTACCCTACATAGTCCATACTAGTGCACATAATTTTGCATTTGGATTAATTTTAAGCTAAGGAGGGTTTATTAAGTTTTAAAACACATTTTTATAGTTGGATGAAGTGAAAATAGTTCTGAGGAAGGTTATTTGGTCTTATGAAAAACTATACAACTCAAGAAATGGAATTAAATAGGCCCTTAACCTGTGCAAGGTTAAAGAAACCTTATAATTATGGTTTGGGTATTTTGGGTAGTTTTAACCATTTAACATTTAAAAAATTTGTAATCCTTCTCTATTTTATTTTAAAATATTGAATAAAAATGTTTTATATTGAGTGGAGGCCATACAATATGGTTTCTAAGGTTGGAGTGTGTACAAGGGCTAATTAGGCCTAGTTTGGAGAACATCTACAAAGGAAGTATGATTTAAAGGTGAATTTAGAATACTAAATTTTACCAATACATGTAAAATGATAGAGGGTATCTATAAATTCCCTTATAATCTCATGATAAATCATAACTTTTCCATACAAGGTAAAATATAGTAAAAAAAGGCTACAAGCTTTGAGAGAGCATTGAGTCCAAAGTATGTGGAATGAGAGTCTAATATTGTTTGAGTAATTTAAAGATTTTTTAAAAAGTATTTTATGATCATATAAGACCATATGTGATAATAGGTTGAGGTCTTGGAAGATAGACCAAAATTTGGTCCTTGAAACCCAAAGAAGGTGCCTAGTAAGAAACTGGAAAGAGATTGAGAACAAGTTTGTGAATGAGATGAATGGAATTAGGTAAAGGATGAATTATGAATTTATAAAAAAAATTAAAATTATATTAATAATGTCATACTAAGATTAAAAATAATAAGTACTAGGTGTAAGAAGTTATTAATCCCAAAGAGTCAAAGGAGGAATGTTGGATTGTGCAAAGTAGATTCAAGACAAGCCATAGCAAGTGGTTGTGATAAAAAAATGTTTTGAAATATATAATGATGTTTTAAAATATTCTCCCCCTTACCTATATATAAGTTTTTATTAGATTATGGTAATCTCTTTGTTGTATTCATTTTGAGTTATTCAAAGTTGTTATGATTTGTTATAATACAAGATATGGTATGAAGTATGCATGAGATGGAACTTGTAGGGTATTGAGGGAGAAGAGTATGTTTCAGGTCTAAAATATTGATAATATTACATAGGTATGTCAGATTTATTATAGAGAAGAAATATCCCCAAATTCCTATGAGAAAGGACTAGAATCTAGTCAATAAAGGAGTAGTGAAGGAGAAGTAGAAAGAGCCTTGGAGCTCAAATAGAGAAGAGAATACTCCAAAAGAGATTCAAGGAGGATAAGGAGAGATCCTAGATAGAGGATAAAAATAAGAGGAAATGCCTAATATAGGTCTAAGAGGAAAGTTTGATAATCTTGCTAAGAGGAAGGTCTAGATAGGCCTAGAAAATAAAGAATGTGAGAAAAGATGGGTATAATGAGAAGTAGAATACTTGATAAGAGAATTGGGGAAAGGTATAGAGAGGATAGAGCTCATGGTGAAGCTCATGAAAATAAAATAAAGATAACGAACTAGCTATAATGTGATAAAAAAGGGTGAAGTGGCCACTAAAGTCACTTGTAAGAGAATGCACAAGATGAGTGTCCTGAGAGAAGGGAAGAAGAATAAGAAGATAGCCCAAAGAGGCATGAGGAGTGAGATGTTTCCAAGTGAGAAAAAGGAAAAAGATATATATAAGATATTTATCATTGAGTATAACAAAAATAATATGTAAGAGCCAAGAATATTGCATGAGAGTTAAGACAAGAGCAGATGATGGAGAGTGTTTATGCCAAAAACATTCAAAGAGACTATGTAGTATCTCATTTTGTATGATAACATTGATTTCAAGTTTGTGTATGCAGGTATTATGATAAGTTTAGTGAATGTAAATCATGAGGCCTAAAATTTAATTAATGATGGGCCAAGAATATCACCCATCAAGTGGAAAGAGGAGGATAAAGGGAGAGAACCTCTTGAATAAGACATAGTGAAAGAGATTGAAGACATTCCACATATTGAAGATGAAGAGAATGAGGAATATTATGATGCATTGATAAATATAGCACCTAGAACAATAGAGGAAGTGTGTAAATAATACATGAAAGTCACCCAAGAATACATGAATGAAGATATGAGCTTGAATTAGTTTCCTTTGGAGGTGAATTAGTGTTTGAACATTGATTTTTATTACATTTATGATGAAGAAAAGGCTAAAATTCATATTGGGAGAAAGAATGACAAAGTTCAGCCCTAAATAAGAGAACAAGGGCATGTATATGTTTATCCTAAGTGTCTTAAACAAGTGGGTAATGATAAGGAAGATGATAACCTCAAACAAGAGGTAAAATAAGGCAAAATCATAGGTGGAAAATAAGCATAAATGTGGAAACAAAGAACAAATGGAAATGAATATCAAGATGGCATCATAGATAACCAAATCATGAGGCATGAAGGTGTTATAAATAGAATCAAGTCATACTTCACAAAGGTACAAGGCATCAAGTGGGTTCCAAATAACTTGAAAAGAGCACAAGAGGATCCTATTTCAAGTGTACTCCAAGTAAACATGAAGGTAGAGAAAGATACCAAGCCAACTAAGAAAATAAAAGAGATGATGCATGCAAATCAAGAAAATGAGATAAATTTACAACCATGTAAGTAATAATATGAGTGCATGTATTTTCAATATTTTTTTTTGATTGTTGTATATGATGATGTATGTGAAATTGACCCCAATGATGAAGATCTCTTATATATGGAAACCATTTCCTTGATGAATGAGTGTGTAGCAAGGCAAGATGAGAATGAATCACCTCAAAGATTTCTTGAGAAGCATGGGATGCAGTATGAGAAGGTCTATATTACTCTCATAAATTAAAAATTACAAGAAAAAGATAAAGATCAAGTTTCCTAGAAAATCAAAGAACAATGTGGACCAAGGTTTGATGAGAATTTTCAGGAAGCGGATGCACTTAAGATTCAAGAAGAGTTAAATATGTTGGAATAGATATTAAGCCCATATAATTGGTTTCAATGAATTTAATAATAGTATTAAAAATTCAAGTATGAACTCCAAAGAAACCCAAAAGAGCAGTAGCAAAGGAAAGCACAAAAATTTGGGCAAACAAGGCCAGAAGCAAGCAAGCAAGTGGAGTATGAACAAGAAAACAAGGTGATATATTCAATGGGTCAAGATAAATTTGAGTTTAAATTTTATAAGCATGGATATTAATAGTAAAATATTGGTGAAATAATATTTTACTATGGTGAGGATGAAAGGAACAAGATGTTGCTCTTGCACAATGAGCAAGGTCATAGGAAAAGACATTTAAAAGAGAAGGAATGTGAATTAGAGATAGAAAAAGAGAGTATAATGGATAAAATTATAGATATTGGCATGAATATGGATCCATTATAATCTAAATAAGAATATGATATCATGAAAAAGGAGGAAAAATCAATAAATAATCAAGCCACAAGTGAAGACAATGGGGAATCAAGCTATAAAATAAGCACGAGGAATAAGAATGAACATCAATTGGTTGAAACTGAGTATGAGGAGGAAAAAAGTGACTTATAACATATGGAATGTGTATAAAACAAATAGGTAAAATAATTGGAACACATCATAGAGGTGGAATATGCATGGACATGAAGACTAGATAAAGCCAAAAGGAAGAAAAGAAAGAGTTTAGTAAGAAAAAAAGAACAAGAAAGAAATAGTAGTAGCATGTTGAGCATGAAGGACCCTAAAATGTGGAATTGGAAAGCATGAATTAAATTTTGAGGCTCAAGTTTTTCTCCCTCTTAGAGAGTATGATGCAGGAACATCAAAGTAGGAGGACATTAATTTTGTGTTTTGGTCATTAGGAGTCTAAGTTGGTCAAGTTTGGGTGTTAATGTGTGTAACGTGACCTTTAAAGGTCCATTCATATATTTTAGCTCATTTTGAGTCCCTAGGATTCATAAGAGTAAGTTTTGAGGGTGTTTGGAGTTTTCCCTCCAAAACCAATAGTTTGAAAATTTAAATATTGTAATTAAGTCTAAGGGGGTAAGATGCATGTGTTAAACATGTTAGGTGAGAAAAGTTAGTTTGAGGGATAAATCCAAGTCATGAGGAATGATTTTTAATTAATTTTATGTTTAGTGCCTAAATCAAGTCATTTGAATCAATGTAAGATCACCCTTGTACATTGAGGGTTAGTTGTGGAGGAAGTTGATATAACCACATTGAAACCCATGTTAAAGTTGGTAAGGAGAAAATCATTCTAGTGTTGGGTGGCATAGGATGAGAGAGCAGGTAGGAGAGTGGTATGAAAGAAGATGTAGGATAACTTGAGAATGCAAGTTTTATGAAACTTCTCAAGAAATTTGGTAAAGTCCTAAGAAGGACAAAATTTGTAATGTTTTGGTGATCCAATGAATGACTAAGGAAATGACATTCTGTATGTTTTTATTATTGAAATATATCTAATTGTTGTTAAAAATATTAAAAAAAATTCAGGCCTTGAAGCCATAACCTTGTTGGTGTCTTGAAATATTATAGGTTTATATCAAGATGAATAGGTCATAGTTCAAGTTCAAAAGAGTTTGAATGTTTCTATAGGTTATTAAGAGGATAATTATGTTATAATGTACCCATATATACATGGACATGTTATATACCTTTCAATAGTTGTGGTAACATATGCAAAAAGGATAAATTGAGAGTATAAGGCATTGAAACCTTGCAAGAAATATCATAGTCAAGAAGTGTAAGGAAACACTTGGTCCTTTAGATAAAGATCATCAACTTGTTCATGATAGGTTGGTAACTAAATATATTGATTTTTATGTGATTTTTTGAATCCCAAGTGAGTAATGGTGATTATTTCATAGTCCTTGAGAATTTTTTAGCCTTTTTTTACAACCATACCTTATTTTATCAAGCAAGTGAACCCTATTTACATGATTGAGTGCCAAGTAGGCAAAGTGGTGGTGAGAGGATTGATTAATTATGGTTGGTGGAAAAACATTGAAATGTTTCTAGGTTTATAATTATTGAAACAAACCTCTTATATAGTTTGGTAACTCATTGATTACACATAGTCCTCATGAGTGGTAACATAGTCCTATATGAGGACTCAAGACCTTGTGTTTCATGAAGCATAAGGCCTTATAAAATAAATAAAGGAATATGTTAGAATTTTAAGAGTGTTATGGTGGTAATATAGACATAATAAATGTCTTATCACTTTTTAAGGTGACCTAATACCAAACAAATAATAAATTGGAGCCTATTCTTCCCTACACAATCCATACTAGTGCACAAAATTTTGCATTTGGGTTCACATCAAGCTGAGGATGGTTTACTAAGGGATATAAAATATTTGTATATTTGTATGAAGTTAAAAAATTCCTAGGGAAGGTGATTTTATCCCTTGAAATAGTATACAACTCAAGAAATGGAATTAAATAGGACCTCATCCTATGCAAGGTTAAAGAAACCCTAGAATTATGGTTTGGGTGTTTTCAAGAGTTTACTCTTTAAAAATTCTAATTTTTTTTAATCCTACTCTATTTTATGTGATAAGAGTGAATAATAATTTTTTATTTTGATTGGAATCCATACAATATGTTTTCTAGGGTTAGACTGTGTACAAGGGCTAATTAGGCATAATTTGGAGAACATCTTCAAAGGATTTATGAGATAAAGGTGGATTTTTAATATTAAATTTGACCAAAACATGGAAAATTATAGAGAGTACCTATAAATTCCATTATTATCTCCTAGGAAATTATAACTTTTGCATACAAGGTAAAATATAGTAAAAAAGGCTATAAGCCTTGAGAGAGCATTAAATCCAAAAGATGAAGAATGAGAGTCTAATGTTGTTTGAGTAATTTAATGAGGTTATACCAAGTATTTTATGATAATATAAGACTATATGTGATAAAAATTTGAGATCTTGAAACATAGACCAAGATTTGGTCCTTAAAACCCAAAGAAGGCACCTAGTAAGAAATTAGGAAGAGATTGAGAATAAGTTTGTGAATGAAATGTATGGAATGAGGTAAAGGATTAATTGTGAATGTATAGATATAATTTAATTCCATTAATTAGGTTATATTAAGATTACAAATAATAAGTATTATGTGTAATAATTTATTGAGCCAAAGAGTCAAAGGAGGAAAACTAGATTGTACAAAGTAGATTCAAGACAAGCCATAGCAAGTGGTTGTGATCAACAAAGTTTGGAATCAGATAATGATGTTTTAAAATATTCTCCCCATTACCTCTACATAAAATAATAATTCCACCAAAAAGTTCTTGGATGGTTATATTCATTGTTTTACTTATGATAAATAGGAGGGATGAGATTAATAGTTAACATTATAAGAATGGTGGTATAAATCTTATTTACATACCTCATCCAAAATGTATCCATTTTTTGTAAATTAATGAATACCATCCAAAATACATAACCTCATGTCTAATGGTTTAGCTAAATGTTTCAATATTCAAATAAAACATTCAACACCAATAGTATGTGATATCTCATCTCAAATAAAATTTCATAATGACATAAAACTATATAAAATAACAAGCTAACTAACACTATAGAGAAAGACAATTTTAAGTTAGAGATTGGGTTTTTATGTGTTTAGATCCATATAAAAAAAATTCATTGAAAAAAATAACAAGGATAACAATTTTTCACCTAATTACTACAACCCTTATCAAGTCCTTTAAAATATTGGTAATGTAGCTTACAAATTAGAGTTACCTCACTTAGAAAATCTACATTTATTTCCATGTTTTATAATTTAATAATGTATTATTGTAACATGTAATTACACATTTATATATTATTTTCTTAGGATCCTCCACTCTTAGTCACAATATTGGGACAACCTCATGATGTGGGTTTCCTAAGGTGAGGTGGAACCTCCGAAGAAGGTTGACTTCCTCTTGATGGATAACCTAGATTAATGAATTCCTTGGAAAAGGTTTAGAAAGGAGGAATAGGTCTACTAATAAATATAAAAATTTGATGCACAAAATTTAAATGAGAACTCACATAAGCATGGAAAATACATTGATTAAGCTTAAGACTATGCTAGCTCACACAATCTTACAAACTAGCTAATTGCATAAGTGTTTCATGAACTAGGCTCAAGAAGAAATGAATGAAGCAAGGAGGAATTTTGAGACTCACACTAAAATTACATTAATGGTATAAATAACACAAGTATAGACCTATAACTATCTTAAAAACACCTAAAAATAGGCAAGAAAGAAGGACAATGGACATGGAAGATTCTCCTTCACAATGCCATCATGTACAAGGTTACTAAAAAAATTTAGAGGGAAGAGATGGGTAAAGAAAGTATTTATTTATTCAATAGGTCTTTCATACAAATTTTTATAGGGTATTGTTTTTATACTATTTTTGCTTTAACATTCAAAGAGAGAATAAGAAACTAAGAGAAATGGTCTAAGGCTTGTATGTGCCTAGATGAAGTCGTGCGCACCATTATCCAGACGATAGCAGGAACTCCTCTTTGGTTGTGGAGGATGACACCTGTAGAAGAAAGAGACTAAAATAAATAAGGTGTTAGATGAGGAGATGGTGGGCTACCAAGCAAAATCTTGATCCCAGAAGTATGAAGACTTCCTTGAGGGATGTCAACCCACTGATTGATAAAAATGTCTGATAAAAGGAAGAATGATAAAAGACTAAAATGATTAAAGACTAAAATAGAAATAGAAGTAAATGCTTACCTGAATGCTACTATCAGCTTGGTCACAGTCACCAATGTCGGTTAGTCTACCGACATCGGTTGTCAAGGTATGCCGACATCAGTTAGTCTGCCGACGTCGATGAGGGCAGTGGTCTATGTGGCTGGTGTCGGTCGGGGCAGTAGTCTTTGGATGAGGTCTGGTCAAGTTTTTGGTCTGTGGACAGGTCTGAGGAGGAGTTTGGGCTTTGTTAATGGTTCGTGTAAGGGTCTGGGTAGAATTGTAGGGATAGTGGATAGAGTGTATGTTATGAAAAGGAGGATAGAGGTGATAAGGATATGGGAAGGCCTCTCAGCATTTCTGAGAGGGAGTCAAGTCTGGTCTGGATAACAGATAAATTAAAAAGAAAATACTAAAATGAAAACATAGACAAAATACTTACCTATGGCTAGCAGAAGGAGTGTTGCTGGTGCTTGTACCTATTGTTGATGTAGAATACTGATGCAGAGTCCTTGTTGTTGCTATAGCTGGTGCAAAAGCCCTGTGAGAGAGAGAGTGAGAGGTCTAGTGGATTGAAGACTGGAAGATTGGCTGATTGTTGAAGGTCAAAAGGCAGATGATTGAAGGTCGAAGGAGCGGGTTGAAAGACTAGAAAAATGGGTTGAAAGATTGAAAGGTTGAGTCCTGCATTCAGGTCAAAAACGCAATCTTGAAGGTAACTGATGCTAGTAATATCACCGACGTCGGTCGATAGTTGACCGACGTCGGCAGTTGGAAGGTAGGTAAAAAGGTTAAAAATAGCCTTTCATCCATTTTCCCAACTTCCAGGTCTGCTAGTCATGGTAAGAAATGGTCGAAGATGGCTTAATAGGTGTGGGAAAGAGGGGAAGAGAAGTTGGAATAGGTCATGAATGGGGTTTAGGCATTTAAGACTTGGCATGGGTTGAGGAATGGAATCCAACAAGGGCATCCAAGGGTGGTGAGGTGTCATGGGTGAGGTGGCAAGGGGAGAGAGAGAATTATTAATTTAAAATAGATAATTATTTTAAATTAATAAGACATAGGTGGGTTATGGTTAGAAGTGGAAAGGGACCAAGGGGACCAAGGGGGGAGTCGACCAAGGGTTTAGACATGATTTCAGTGTCTACATTTGACCCTTTTTGTCTTGTTGGTTGTTCTAGACGAACTGCAAGACAAAAATAGGAGTTGATTGCCCCAAGTGTGGGATAAGGTTGATTTTGTCCTGTTGGTTATTCAAATGAATTGTAAGACAAAAACAGGAGGGTTGGTTGCCCCGATTATGGATGAGGTATTCCCCCTCAAAGTAGGGATCAAGAGAAGGGAACCTAAAATTAGGTGCTGATTTGATAGAAAGTGGATGAAAAACGGTGAAGATGGAGTGTAAATGCTACATAATTTGAGATTGCATGTATACCACTTCACAGGATGGTCAGGTCAAATTGTCGCAGGTTGAGGGTCGAGGAGTGCCAAAATTGAAATAACCAGGCCCCAGCATTTGGTTGTAACTGATCAGGTTATTCAATCTAAGCTAAAGCTCCAATGGTCATCATGTTCCAAGTATCTTAGGCTCAGGTAGTGCTCCTGGAAACATGAAAATGTCACAAGTAGTGGGGATCAACTGGCTTATGATCCTATACTTGTGAAGGTCATAAATAGTCTGTGCACAAGTTTGCTACCCAGTCGTGGGGTAGCATACATGCAAAAACAACCAAGGCAAAGTCATCTTGGAAGTGGTCAGGGTCAGAGGAGATAGGCATGATCTCGATGGTCACTGGTCGAGGTGGGTCGAGATAGAAAATTGGTCGAATGAATGGATGGACAAAAGAATGTGTCTGAGCTAACCTCAGAAGACATCATGTGATCTGAGTGCTGCCTACATAGCCCTTGTGTGAAGGGCCTCAGGCCAATGTAGTTATCCCTAAAAGGGAGGAAGAGGTTCATAGTGGACTAGTCTTGGTCGAGGTCAAGTCATGGTCAAAAGTTGAAATATTGGTTTGGTCAGGTCAAGGTCATGGTCAAAATGAGGATATGGTTTGTCCATCAGGTAGACAAACAAATGAGGGTGGTCGAGCTAACCCCAGAAGATGTCATGTCATTTTAGTGCTGCCTACATAGCCTTGATCTTAGGGCCTCAGACCAATGTAGTTTAGATAGAGGGGTCAAAGAGGTCAATGATTGGTTTGATTGAGGTTAAATGATGAGGGTAAGACGATGTCATAGCCTTTTCCATATCGTGATGGTGTATTCTGTAACATTGGTCGAGGCTTTTCATCCCTAGCAATTTTCCATAGTCGTGATGGATGTATGCTAAAAATGAATTGAGGTCTATTTATGCTTCAAAAAGTATTGGTTTATGCTTAACATAAATTATGTTTGGTCTATAGTTTCCATGTTTATTGGTGTCCATAGAAACTAGTGTGAAATGGACTAGGTCATGTCAGTGGTCTGAAAATGTTTTGGTTGGTTTGGCTGGGTTTGGTTGGATAGATAATGATTTGGTTGAATGTGACCAAAGTGTGAAAAAAAAGTGAAAGGAAAATTTCTCTTTCATTGACATGGACCAAAATGATGGCATGGATAAGGGTTTTTGGAAATAAAAGCCCCATTCATGCATTACATCATTGACCAGGGGTTGTGTTAGAGAAGTAATCAAATCACTTGACATTAAGTGAGCTTGAAATCCCTTGAGTATGTTGGGGTGATAGGATTGATGTGATATGGAGGGGGAGGGGGAACCCTTTTTGGCATGAACAACTTTTCCCCTTTTATAGGTGACCCCGAGAATGACTATAGACAAGTCCATGACTTTATAGTTTTGTCAGTCAGTCAGTTTTTTTTGTTTAAGGCAGACTGATCGATGTGGGAAGTCTGCAAGGGGATGTTGTCTTGCTTTGTGGTCATGTTGTGAAGCTAATCGATGTGGGAAGCTTTAGAGATAATGCTGTGTATGTAGCAAAATTTAGGAATAGCCATCCTTCAAGTGAGTGGTCTATATTCTACTTTTTATATTTTTGATATGACTTTGGCCTAGCTGTCCTTCAAGGGAGCAGTCTAGTAAATAAAGCAATGATGATGTAGCTGTCCTTCAAGGGAGCAGTCTACATTTAGATTTATATGACCTTGGAATATGCATCCCACTTTTATATTTTTTTGATTTTTTGTTGACTGGACTTTTGGTCATGGACTTGACTATAGAGGTTTAGAGGGTTTCCCTTTTATTAGGACAAAGCAGTCATGCTTGACAAAAGGGGTGACTGATGTTTGTAGAGTTGAGGGTTGAAAAGGAATAGGAATGACAATGCTGGAGAGTGCTCAAGGGATCGAGATCAAGTTAAATGTCAAGTGAATAATTACTTGACTAATAGTAGACTGGTCAAAGATGCAAGGCATAAAGGGGCTCAAGTTCTGACAAAGTCCCTGGCCCATGATGTAAGGTCCAGATCAATTAGGAGCAAACTTGCCCCATTTGCTTCATTCCAAATAAGTCACATGTTAGTTGATGTTTAAGGAGATGGTTGGTGTCATGATTAAAAAGGCTGGTTGACATTTGGTCGATGTTTGATTGAGGTCGATGCTTAGTCAAGGCTTGGTTGGTATTTGGTTGAGGTTGATAGATATTTGGTCAATGTTGGGTTAAAGTCGATGCTTGGTTGAAGCTTGGTCGAGACTTGGTTAAGGCTTGGTCGAGGCTTGGTCGATGAATTGGTCGAGGTGTAAGATTAAAAGAGTGATTGATATTTGGTCGAGACTGGGTTGAAAGGTTGGTTGAGGCGTGGATGAAGGTTAAATTCCCCCAGCAGCTAGGGAGAATGTTTGATAGATTGGTCAAGGTTGGTTGAGGCTTGGTGGTCAGATTGACTATGTTGATGTTGAATAAGGGGATTAAAGTTGGCAAAAGGACCATAGTCTAGCGTGGAGATCCCGATTTAGGTGATGAGGTTTGAGAAGCATGGGTCAGTGTTGATGATTTGTCGAAGGGGTGGTTAAGAGGATACTTGATGAGAAGGGTATCCTTTTTCTAGTGTTGATGAATGATAGCTTTAAGAGCACAACAACGCTCAGTGTCATGTCCTGGAGTGTGATGATAATGGCAAAATTTAGAGTTGTCAAACCAAGATGGTCTTGATTCATGAGTTGATGAGTGGGGCGGTGTTGAAGGTTTGTTGATAGTATGGTCGAGAAGAAAGGTGTCTTTCTCCAAACATTGGCGAATGACAACCTTGAGGGCACAACAATGCTAAGTGTCGTGCCCAGGCGTGCGATGATACACACAAATCTAAGTGTCATCAAACCAAGGTGGTTTTGGTTCGAGGGATTGATATGGTTTAAGAGGTGGGAGATTGATGTGAGAAGACTGCAATAATTGCCGTAACAGCAGGGCATAAGAACCTACTAATGGGTCTGTGTGTCTTGTTGCAGTGGAGGTTGATGACCTTGATTTGAGAGGTGTAAGAGGCATTGGTCATACCATCATTTTCATGGGTAGTGTAGCCACATGTGTAGATGGCACTTTGGTGGTGATAGGTGTTGGATGTTTTAGAGGAAATATATGTCTGATGGGTTGAGGGGATAATGAAGGAAACTTGCCTCTGTGAGGTATGGGAGTAGGAAGCACTCCTATTAAAGTGGATGGATGTGGGCCCAAAATTGAAGGTAATGACGAAGGTGGGGGAGGAGTCCTCCGATGTGGTTTAGTGGCTCTCTTTGATTTGGGTTGAGGGCCACCATTGTGCGAGGTGAGGTTAGATACGGGTTTGGGTTTAGATGTGGACAGAGGTGAGTGAGATGTAGCAATCTCAAGCAAAAGGCAAGAGAAAACCATGATTGGGTCTTCCTCAGTCAAAATGGGTGAAGAGATTGGGTGTTCTCTTGGTGGAGAAGAAATAGGAGAGTGCAACTCCTCAAGAGAGTAGAGGGCAGGGATGATTGTGCCTTCAATTTGTGGTTGAGGAGTAGGCAAGGTATGGTCCTCCATTGGTGGGAGGAAGGATGGAGGTGGGGCTAATGACATAGGTATGGTCAAGGCATCCTCCAACATAGGAGAGGTAAATGGAGGACTAACAAGAGAAGAGGATTCTTCTACCTGTGAAAGAGAAATAGGGGAAGAAGGGTCTTCCACCTATGGAGGTTGGTCAAGGACAAGAGGTGAGACCATGTTGACCGTGTGTATGTCATGCTCATGGGAGCTATCGATCATGGTCTGCACATTGTTTTGGGTAGGAGGATGGTTAGGAAAAGGTTGTTTGAAGATATCGATGTGTTGGTTGGGTGGGGCATTTGGGTTGTCCAATACGAGATCACCCCTATCTATCATGTCTTGAATGATGTTTTTGAAGGTTCGGCAATTATCGATGTCATGGCCTTGGATGCGGTGAAAGTGACAGAAGTCGGCCTCCCTATACCAGGTAGGGATAACTTTTGAAGGGTTGAATTGAGGTGGTCAGATTGGAGGGAGATTGAGGACCCCCTATTTGACAAGTTTTTCCAAAATGGAAGCGTATGATTCTCTAAGTGGAGTATTTGAACGCTGGATGTACCATTGTTGGAATTGTTTAGTGATGCTTTGGGACATTGAAGGTTGAGGTTGATCAGTTGTTGTCAAAGATGGTGATCTAATGACCACAGTGCTGGCCACTCCTTTAGATTTGGAGTGTGAAGAAG
Organism: Torreya grandis; assembly: GCA_037957365.1. Classification (NCBI taxonomy): domain Eukaryota; kingdom Viridiplantae; phylum Streptophyta; class Pinopsida; order Cupressales; family Taxaceae; genus Torreya; species Torreya grandis. The sequence continues at coordinate 218,485 of JARHVA010008495.1, read as the reverse complement.
AAGGTCTGGAAGAAGAAGGGTCATTGGTTCTTGCATTAGTATTATGCAATTTGACCTTATCTTCTTCAATGGTGCAAAGTTCAAGCTTTCGGGCCATGGTGAAAACTTCATCAAAAGTGAAAAATGTTTGAATCCACAAGGTAGAAGAGATGTGCCTAGCACATGCTCGAGAAAAGAGCTCAATGAGCTCAGGTTGAGGCAAGGAGAAGGGGAGCTGGTTAATCAAGCCTCTCCAACGGGCGACAAAATCAACTATGGATTCGTCGTCAAATTGCCTGATGGAGTAGAGGTCTGTGATTGAGACTCGTTTGGTGATGTTGATAGAAAAATGGTCAAGAAATAATTGGTGGAGTTGAGTGAATGAAAAGATAGAATACCTGGTAAGAGAGCTATACCAGTCAAGGGCAGGGCTAGAAAGCGACATGGGGAATGTGCATAGAAGTAACACATCGTCATGAGCTATAAGATAACAAGCATGTCTGAATGCTCGTAGATGTTGTTGTAGGTCTTCCTTACTCTAGAAATAAGAAAAATTAGGAATCTCCCATTGGTTGGGGTATGGTTGGATCGGGACAGAGGGATGGATAGGTTCATTGCAAATTTGGTCATATGAAAGGACATTGCGTGAACCAGAAATAGAGGTCTTGAGACTAGATATTTTTTCCATCAGCATTTTGATGAGATCTACTGATGGATTGGTGGATGGGGCACCCCTAGGTTGTAAGGCGCTTGAAAGGTGCTAGAAGGGGCATACGACGTAGTCAGTTGCACTTGTAGGGGCACAACGTATTGATAACTAGTCGTTGGGATAGAAGTGGAGGCCAAGGGTGGTTGCATCATGAAGGTAGAAGGCCTAAGTTGACTAGATACTGCCAAAGGTAGTTGTGTGGTAGCATTGGCAAAAGGGGAGGTAGACACTCCTGTATTTATGGGCGCAAGAGTATGCGGAGTTGAGACAATCAAATTTTGGTATGATGTAGAACTTGGTTGAATTGCATGTGGTTGAGGGGGTAATGAAACCCCGATGGAGGTTGGTCTAAAAATAGATGGGGAGGCTAAACTTTGTGTATTGGCCATGGTTGGGTCAATGGTTGAGGTAAAAGGTTGGGTAGCAGATGGTGTTGATGTCATCGCCGCTTCACCTGAAAGGTCTCACATTTGGTTCCTCGCGAGATAGTTTTGGAGGGCTTTGACATTGAGGTCCAAGAATCTTTCAAAATCTTGGTCTCCTTCAGGGATAATGGGGGTCTGAGTCAGGGTTGGTTGAGTAGGAGTTCTTTCGGTCTCCAAGTGGAACTCCATTATAGGACTGATTATGGACGGGGAAGGTGGAAGTAGTTGATGTCTCGCGTGGTCAAGAAGAGCCTTGGTTTGATTGCATGTCGAAACCATTCAAGGCAAGAAGGGTCAGGTTTCAAAAACTATGTTTTTTTAGTTTTGGAAACTTAGAATGTGGTTTTGGATAGAAAAAGGGGTGGGTTTTAAGGCTACTATTTTGAAAAAAAGGACTGTGATAGTGACCGACATTGGTTAAAAAACTGATGTCAGTGAGAACAGATGGCTGATGTAGGTCAGATAGCCGATGCCGATGAGGTAAGTTGCTGATGTTGGTGGTAAAACTGATGCCAGTGACTGTGGTTTCCAAAAACTCAAAAAATTTGAAGATTCTTGAAAAAAAAAGGAAGAAAATGTCCTCACTAGCTCAAAAAACTAGATAGGAATAGAAAAATAGATGGAGACAGGCAGACCCTAAGTGTTAAATCCTAAGAATCAACTTTTAGAATCCTCTGGATTATGCCTTAAAGTGATGTTTGGGAGGTTGGTTGTCAGAATGGGTCCTAGAAGAGGTAGTCTATGGATGGTTTCAGGTTTTTTTAGGTGGTCAAGAGTCTGTGTTAGGTTATGTACATGGCCTGGTGCTAAGGAGCAAGCTCCCCTCACTTCATGAGCCCAGTGATAAGCTAGTCTCACTTAGCCAAAATATACTTTCCCTAGAGATTATCCTCTGCCAGAGAACAGAGTGGGCTTTCCCCTTGGTGATGAAATCCAAGTGGGATTGATGGGACAGGTAAGGTATCTGCTGGGTGATGAAATCCCAGTCGGGCCTTATCTCAGGTAAGTTTTTATGTTTGATTTGTGCAAGTGATTTGGTTGTGTAACATAAGTGATGATTAATTCATGATGTGGTTATTAATTACTAGATGTGGAATAAGTATGCAGTCAAGAAGAGATGAAATGCAATGTGTTTTAAGCCCAAAATTGAAGTGTGAGTTCATATGAAGGCAAATGGAGAAAGGGTTGAAGAGTATGACTTTTGACTAGTCTAAGATGCAAGAAAAGAAAGAAGAGTTATTTTTAATCCTGCTTATGATGTCTTTTGGAAGATAGAGAAGAAAGAGGTGAAAAGGAGAAACCTAGTGCACCCTATATGAAAAGAAAGAAAAGAACCCAAGGCAGACCCTACGGTCCCACCGGGCGTGCCAGAATGTTTCTATACAATTTTTGATTTCACATTCAAAGAGAGAATAAGAAACTAAGAGAAATGGTCTAGGGTTTGTATGTACCTAGATGAAGTCATGCGCACCGTTATCTAGATGATAGCAGGAACTTCTCTTTGGTTGTGGAGGATGACACCTGTAGAAGAAAGAGACTAAAACAAAGAAGGCGTTAGATGAGGAGATGGTGGGCTGCCAAGCAAAAGCTTGATCCCAGAAGTATGAAGACTTCCTTGAGGGATGTCAACCCACTGATTGATAAAAATAATGTCTGATAAAAGGTAGAATGATAAAAGACTAAAATGATTAAAGACTAAAATAGAAATAAAAGTAAATGCTTACCTGAATGCTACTATTAGCCTGGTCACAGCTGCTGATGTCGATTAGTCTGCCGACATCGGTTGTCAAGGTCTACTGATGTCAGTTAGTCTACCGACGTCGGTGAGGGAAATGGTCTATGCAGCTAGTGTCAGTCAGGGTAGTAGTTTTTGGATGAGGTTTGGTCAAGTTTTTGGTCTGTGGATGGGTCTAAGGAGGATTTTGGGCTTTGTTAATGGTCTATGCAAGGGTCTGGGAAGAATTACAGGGACAGTGGACAGAGTGTATGTTCTGAAAAGGAGGATAGAGGTGATAAGGATATGGGAAGGCCTCTTAACATTTCTGGGAGGGGGTCAAGTCTGGTCTAGATAATAGATAGATTAAAAAGAAAATACTAAAATGAAAACACAAACAAAATACTTACTTGTGGCTGGTAGAAGGAGTGTTGCTGGTGCTTGTACCTGTTGTTGATGTAGAAGACTGATGCAGAGTCCCTATTATTGCTGTAGCTAGTGCAGAAGCCCTGTGAGAGAGAGAGTGAGAGGTCTGGTGGATTGAAGACTGGAAGATTGACTGATTGTTGAAGGTTGAAAGGTGGATGATTGAAGGTCGAAGGAGTGGATTGAAAGACTAGAAAAATGGGTTGAAAGATTTAAATGTTGGGTCCTACATTCAGGTCAAGAACGTAGTCTTGAAGGTAACCGATGCCATCAATATCACCAATGTCGGTCGATAGTTGACCGATGTCGGTGGCTAGAAGGTAGGTAAAAAGGCTAGAAATAGCCTTTCATCCATTTTCCCAACTATCGGGTCCGCTAGTCGTGGTAAGAAATGGTTGAAGATGGCTTAATAGGCGTGGGAAAGAGGGGAAGAGAAGTTGGAATAGGTCATGAATGGGGTTTAGGCATTTAAGACTTGGCATGGGTTGAGGAATGGAATCTAAGGAGGGCATCCAAGGGTGGTGAGGTGTCATGGGTGAGGTGGGAAGGGGAGAGAGAGAATTATTAATTTAAAATAGATAATTATTTTAAATTAATAAGACATAGGTGGGTTATGGTTAGAAGTGGAAAGGGACCAAGGGGACCAAGGGGGGAGTCGACCAAGGGTTTAGACATGATTTCGGTGTCTACAGGTATATCCTTATCAAATGAGAGTATCTTGTTATTCAAAATTAGGGAGTCCTTATGAGAGTCCAAAATCTGAGAGAGTTGTAATGGGGGAGAAAATGGGAGATATAGAAAAAATGAGAAGAGAGAGAATGAAAATGCCATCAAAGAGAACTAAATTAGTTTCCACTAATCTTTAATGAATAATTAACCATATTTTGATCCTATTAGGATTAATCCATCATTATCATAGTAAATTTCATTTATCCCAATAGATTTTAAGCTTTCTTATTGGTTGAAAAGCATACTAGAAGATAAGGAATTACTAAGGATGATGAGTCATGATATTACTATGAAGGGAAAGACCTTAAAAATATATTAAATGCTCCAATTTCACTCTCCAACCATTAGACATCCATCTTGGAAATCTATGCCATCTTCCACCTGACTTGCTTATGAGGATGAAATCCTCATATCTCTTAATCCAAAAAAGTCATGACTATATCTATTTTGAGCAGTTATAGGTACTTGTTTGTCATAGATATGACTATGTCAAAAGATAAGAAACTCCTCCATAATCACACACCTTCCCCCTACTTCAAGTTCTGAGTATAGGTTTACTATAAATTGAAAACCAATCCCATTTATTGGTTTTCCTATAGTTATCATATCAATTAAAATCCTATTAGGATACATGGTCTCATTCTTGATCTATATTAGGTTTAAACATACATATTCTACCTCTAAACCTTGTAGAAGCTAATAACTCATCATATGCATGGATCTTCTTTAAAGAATAATGATCATAGTCATGAAATAATACTAAATCCATGAAAATAGCCCTTATATGTTCTCAATATTTGACCAAAGTCCCTAATTGAGCTTTAATGGTGGTCCCTTTGAAATACCTTTTATGGATTTACCTGTATCATATTTGATCTCAATTTGAAGTCTCTTGTATTTGACTTTCTTTGTCTACATTAATCTTGATCTAGGTTTCTAGATCATGAATCTTGTTGTCTCTACATGTTTTCTATGGATTATATAGTTAGTCTTTATCTAGTTAACATGATTTCACCATGTGACATCCTCACATTCAATCTAATCTCATTGAATCTTTACTTTATACCTAACATCGATCTACTTTGCATAGTCTAACACATACCATTTATCTTTATCATCTTGATCAAATGTGTACTATTGATCTTTTGGTTTACTACAATCATGCCACTTGTTATCTTTTCATTTCATCTTGAGATCATCTAACTTGTCGACTTGATGCTTTTCATTAATCTTTAACTACACAATTAAATTTATGCCATAGATCTTGGTGGTCCCACTGACTTGAGTTTTTATTCACATGCCATTAATTTTGATTCAGGTGCTCAATATTTTGAAACTTGTCATCTCTAAATTTATTATTATGATCCTTTTAAGATTTTTGATTCAAATTTATATTTCCTATGGTTTTAACTTGATGTCCCCATGCATGCACCACTTTTATAATTCAAATTTGAAGGATTATATCTTGATATAAAGAAATCATCATGATACCAAATTTCTAGGGGGCATTATTGGCATGAAATACATTATATTCATGTGATATTTTAAATTTAAGATGCCTTACAAGTATACTTATTAATATGCACAACCAGACTAACCTTCTCATTCCTGCATGACATGTCATGACAGTCTAGCTCTTCTAGGCTTGTGCAAGTCATTTTTCTCCCTTCAAATCCCTAATGAACAAATAAGACTTTGAGAAAACTTGCTTTATGCTCCTTGAATACCATGAACACCATGGAAACCTATTGGATCCTTTTAATTTCAATTATTTGACTTTGTTTCCAAGTTATTTGATCATCCACTTAGGAGGGATTTTTCTTAGCTTCTCACTCTACTCTAAGACTTCCAAAATACTTATCCATCTAGACAAAGTTTTGCATGTAGGCCAAAATTGGCCAACATTTCTTGTGACATCTTAGGATTGCATGCCTAATATGAAATATACTAGTAGCCTTAAATTGTCTTTTAGGCATGGAGTTTTATGTCTTTTATCTTAGCTAATCATGAAAATGAAACAAGGTTTCCCCTTTCTTCAAAACCTCCTCTTGAAGCAACAAAGACAAAAAAAAAACACAACAATACTATGCCCAAAGAAATTATGGAAGGGAAACACACAACTAAAAATAAATGTGTGTAAGTCACTTAGAGGAAAGCATGAAATCTAATCTAATATGTACAATATTATAAAATGGTGGAAAACTCTATTAATGACAAGGATTTAAATGAATTCCATTGATTGAGATGGGTAATACCTCTCCATCTAACTGGGTAAGTTGAAAAGCATTATGTTATTTGCACCTATGAATCAAATAAGGACCACTACAAAAGCTATCAAATTTGGTATGGTTGCTTGGCTTGACCTTATTTAAATCCCACTTGAGGATTATATCCCCTTCTTTGAATTCCCTTGATATGGATCTATTGTCAAAGGATTTCTTGACCTAAGCTTCACATGACTAAAGTGTTTTCATTGAAAGGTCTATTGTTTCTTCAAGATCCATGAACTCTACCATTCTCACACTCATAGGTTCACTTTCCATCAACTCAAGCTGATGTTTTAGCTCTAAGGATTGTAATTTGAGAAATATGTGTAATTTATCCTCCCTATCATATACAAGAACATATTGTGAGTTTTCAATGGCAACTTTGGGAGTCAATCTATCAGCCCATAAGGTTGTCCATAGCTTTGTATGTCATACTCTTTAGTTTTATTCCATAGTCATAATGATAATCCTTATCAATTTCTTGTTTGTAGACACTACAAGCCCATTGCCTTGGGGATAGTAATTTGAAGATGTACTAAGGTAGATGCCTAGCTGAAGTGCCCACTCACTTATTCTCATGCCAATAAATACTAAGGAATTATGTAAAATTATTGTGGCTGGTATACCAAACCTAGTTACTATGCTATCATAGAATCCTAATACTACTATTTCATTGGCCTCTTTCACTATAATTACTTCCACCCACATAGTGAAATAGTTTTTAGTAGTAAGTACCCATTTGTGTCCTCTACTAGAATGTAGATTTATCACTAATATGATGTCCAAACCCCACTACATGAAGGGTTGTTCCACCTATATTAGGTCAAGAAGAAGGGATACCAATGTTTGCTTACCTTCAAACAAAACACACTTTTGACACTTTGTGACCCATGCATAGGAATCAATGAATCATTTCTCTCATCAATTTTTTTGCTATAGTTTTTGGGGAAAAATGGACTTTTACAAGCCCATCATGAAATTTATCCAAGAGATTTATCACTTGATTATCATCAATTCACCTTATAAGTACTCCATTAAGGTCTCTTATAAATAGAACCCCATAAACTAATGCATAAGGTATAGACTAAAGTCTAAAATACCTTTTATTTTCCCTATTCATACCTTGAGGACACTCACTTGTAACCAATAAATGTGTTATATCATAGAGCTAGCTAGTGTAAGGTGGAGGTGCATCTATTTGTGAGTTATCTTGTGTCACCAAAATAACCTATTTATCTTCATGAAGATCATCTACCATATACTCACATAAGCCTTTGCCTCTCACTAGCTTCGTGACTTTAATCTCCATGTCATACTCCATGACTTTGGTAATCCAACCAACCCTCTTCTCATTTAACTCCTTATTGAGGAGAAAATCCATCACTCTAGAATGAGACAGCATAAGATGAATTATACTATTGGAGAGTATTTGTCTAAATTTTTTTAGGATTATTAAATATGCAAGAACCCACTTTTCTACACAATTATACCTTACCTCATATCCTTCAATCTCTTGACTGAAAAAAGAAATTAGTTTCTCAAGTCCTTCACCCTTCTTCTGAATCAACATAGCTGATATATTATCAACATTGGCAAAGGAGTAAAATCTAAAATCCTTTGAGAAGTCAGGATTCATGAGCGAAGGTGTTTTGGTAATGGATTACTTGATAGCCTCAAAAGATACTTTGCCTTCATTTGACCAAGTGAACACTTGGTTCTTATTTAGCATGGTAGTGATGGGTTTGACCATGTTTTCAAAACTAGGTATAAACATTCTCATAAAGTTTATTTTCCAAAGGAAGCTATGGAGTCCTTTCTTGTGCTTTGGTAAAGATAAGGCCAAGATGGCACTTATTCTATCAGGATCTATGTCAATTACCTATTTTGAGATAATGTGTCCCAATATTTTACCTTCATAAATATCAAACACACATTTCTTGGGATTCAAAAATATTCCATATTCTTTGCATATTTCAAAGATCAATCTCAGGTGTTTTATGTGCTCATTATCTTTCTTGAAGAAAACTATAATGTCATCCAAGCAGACAAGCACCATTTGATTTATCAATCCTTATAAATCCATGTCCATTACTCTTCGAAAGGTAGATCTAGTATTTGATAATCTAAAAGGCATATTATGATAAGCATATGTACCCCACTTTGTGATGAAGCTAGCCTTATATTGATGTTCTTCTCTTACTAGTACTTTTTTATATCCTAAATACCCATCTAGAAGAGAGAAGAGTTCTAAACTAGTAACTAAATAAAATAATTTCTCCATAAATGGTAAGGGTTAATGATATTTCAAAGAAAATCTATTTAGGTCCCTTAATTCAACACATAATCTGATATCCCCATTTTTCTTCCTTACAGGTACTAAGTTGGCTACCCATGAGGAGTGCTTAATGAGAAATATGATATTAGATTCAATCAACTTATTCAATTATTTGATCATAAGCTCTATAATTTTGGAGGTTATATGTCTTTTCTTCTACCTGGCAGGATTAGAATTAGCCTTTAATTCTATAGTGTGTTGGGCGAGCTGGGGTCAAAACCTCTCAGTCTATTATATTCCAAAGTAAATATGACTACATATTCTATGCAAAGATCAATAAAATTATACCTCTCAACCTTAGTGCTTACCTTTCCAAGAGTTAGAATCTTGTCTTTAAGGATAAGGAATCTTTCATAGTTCTCTTCATTGGTTGACATCACTACCTTATCTTTCCTCATATGATCTCCCTCATGGAAAAAGCCTTCAAGGGTGACCAGCCCTTTAGGAAGTTTGTTAGACTTCAATTGAATAATTTGGTCCTCATATTGGTGTTGGCTTCTTACTACAAGAAACATGAAATCTAATTGTCACTACCAATGAGATTCATTATCTAGCATTGATGGTCTTACTACCACTCTAACATGTAACTAGACTTTGGACCTTTTTAATTCATTTAGGAGGTCAAACTGAGATCCCAAATCTACCAACCTATCAGCATGTTAATTTTAGTTTATTGTCATTGATTTAATGTTTAAGGATTTAGTTTCTTCAAGAATATCCCACACTCTATGTTTATAGGACTTCATCAAGGGGTTATTTATGATGTTCTAGCCTCTAACTTGATGCACTATTAGCTCACCATCCCCATACACTTTCAACTACTTCATTCCTCTCTTACTATCATATTGAAGGTCATGGATATATCCCTCATACTCTTTTGAATTTTAAGAGGAACTAAAATTGAACCTATAAGAATATAAATACGTGTCATTGGAGGGATACACTATAATTACACATGTACCTTCTCAATGTTTTCTCCTTGATACATCAAAGAATAATTTCCAAAAACCACTAGAGTCTTCTTGAGTCCTAGTGAGGGATGACATGGAATCAATTTCATCATGATAATAATAGACTCCCATTTCTCTTTCCTCAATACATTCCAAAGGGTCAATTAATCGATTGTCACCACATAACGCATCCAAGAACATGTCAGATATCTCCTTAGGATGAGTTTTTAGCTCTTGACCAATAAAGTGCTCATCTTCATCTAGGATGGTGCAATTGATATTTGAGCTATCTAGCCCATAATAATTGACTTAAAATTATGCAATAGGCTCAACCTTGATCGACACCTTGGTTATATACCTTGGTTGAATTCCATGTAGGACCAATTTGCTACTAGATAACCCCTAATTTTTGCTATGAAGTCTCTAGATAAGCATATAGAAAAAAGAGGAGGCACATCTAGGGTTAATACATCTTAGGCCACTGAAACACTAGGATAAACATACAGGGACAAGTTGAGTCCTTTTATGATACCATATAGTTTGGTGGAAGATCCATCAAGTTATAAAACTCCCTTAGATTAGGGTTCATACTTCAAACCAAGTTGATCTACTATGGACTTTGGAATCACTATCTACCATGAAATTATGTACCAAAGAGTCACCAATGATCATAAAAATGTATAAGGGATTAAGCTTAACCACCTTATTTGATTACCCTTCATTGGGTCCTTTAGTTGTTGGTGAGGACTACATTTTCCTTACCTAGTGGCTTGTCTAAAAAATTGATCTTTGACAGACCTTATTTAAGGATATCCACTTAATTGGGCATCGAAAGCATGCCCCATATTAGAAAACACACATTGTATTTCTTCATTTGTTCCATAATGTTGATGGAAAAATTGCCAACCTTTGGTTATGCTTTGGGAGTCACAATTATACCATGAACTTGTGAGTTTTGTGGTACAAAGGCATTCCCTTGATTTTGATTCTTTAGAGATATTGGAACATTTAGAATGGTAGTAGGTTCCTTTAGATTTGATATTGAAAGTGTCATGGTAGGAATCTCTTTGACTAGTTCCTAGTTACCATCCATATTCCTTCTTTTGAATCTTGTATTATCTTTTATTGAAATGTCTACTTGAGTAGAACTAGCCTACTGATTAGATGCATAGCATTCTTCTTGATCATAATTAACTGTTATAACATCTAACTAGTTGGGTCCATCATTAGTCCCTTGGCCTTGTTAATGCTCTTTTGGTTTTGTCATTGTAGGTACTCTATGTTCTAATCTTTAAGATCTTGATTGAATCTATAGCTATCACCATGATGCCATTATTTATTAAAATCCTAATTGAACTCAATATTTTGACAATGGATTGACCAAAAGACTAATTCCAAGGAATGGTACCCTCAACTTTCTAAGAAATTTCATTTTGAGTATGGACCAAAGTGTTGGATGTGCTTGTGGCATTTGGATTATAGTTGTTTTTCCTAACATAGTTATGTTGCCCTTGTCCTTGGCTTTGTTGTTGGCCTTGAATTTAGAAACTCCATTTTTAGGGTGGCCTATTTTCTTGATAATATTATTATTGAGGCTGATATGGATTTTTATAAGGTATATTGAATTGGGTTTGGTGCCTCTTCACATTTACCATCTCATTTCCAAAGGATTGAAACATGCTCTTTGGCTCTTGGAAATTCTTATTTTCTTAAGAATCACTAGGTTGACTAGTTTAAGCATTTTCTTGGTTTGGTGTAGGTATGGAGGCAAGTGTTGGAATAGGATGAATGAAAACAAGGATAGGAATATCAAGAAGAAGTGGTTGGATCTAAGGAAATAAAGGCATTAGTGGTCTAGGTGTAAGCTTTCCAGCTTAGACTAGACATTTTTTTGCTCTAATTTCCACCTCATAAGCATTTGGTAATGTGTTTTCACCCATAGATTTGATGATTAATTTTATATCACTATTGAGGGATTTAAAATATTAAATGAAATAAAATTTTGGAGTAGGCCTAATAAATACTAAGATTTAGTCTCATGTTTTTTGAAACCTTATATTAAAGTCTTGCATAACCTCATAAGGAGCCTTCTTGATTTGTGTTAACTAATTTGAAAGTGACAAATGGCCAATTTTATCTTCAAATATTTTACACAAGGCATCACCTAACTCATCCCATGATGTTATAGATTCTTTATTAAGGTGTCTATACTTGTCTAAATCTTTACCCTTAAAAGAAATGGCTAATAGCCTAATAGCCACAGTTTTCTCAATTATATCTTAAATATTGTAGAAGTTGGCTATGTCTCTAAAGTGTTTATAAGGGGTTTCAGATTGTTACCCTATGAAATAAGGGACACTTTTAAGAGCTACTACTAGAATAGGATCATACTTTTGGAGGTCCAAAGGACTTTGGCCATTGAAATCCATGAAAGGGAAAGATCTAGGGGATACCATGGCAATGAAAGGGCCTAAAAAAGACATTCTTGTAGGGAAAGACCTTGAAATGTGTTTATAAGGAAAGATTACTTTATATGGATGTGTATTAGTAAATTTGAACCATTTTACTAAGTTTAAAGGAAATTCAACAAATTCAAAAGGAATACCTCTAGAAGATAACCCTATATTCACCTTTGGCATCAAATATATCTATTTCTCTACATTAAAATATTGATTATTGCTTGGAGTTGATGGATACTAGTGTATGAAAGCTATAATTATTATAAATTGATCCAACCAACACCAAACTTGAACACTCTTTTCTCAAAGTGGGTCTCACTAGGTGTGCCATGGTTGTAATATGGAATTGTACCCTTTTATTAGAGTTCTTTATGATCCCCCACTCCCAATCATAATATTGTGATAACCTAAGGATGTGGGTTTCCTATGGGGAGGTTGAACCTATGGAAAAGGCTAGCTTCCTCTTGATGGATAACCTAGACTAATGAATTGCTTAGAAAAGGGTTAAAAAGGGGTAATATGGTTATTAAGAAAGATAAAAAGGTGATGCACAAAATTTAAATGAGAACTCATATAAGCATGGAAAATATATTATTGAAGCTTGAGATAATAATAGCTCACACAATCTCAAAAGCTAGCTAATTGCATAAATGTTTCGTGAACTAGGCTCAAGAAGTAATGAATGAAGCAAGGAGGAATTTTAAGACTCACACTAAGATTACATTAATGGTAGAAAGAACATAATTCCATACCTATATCTATCTTCAAAACACCTAAAAATAGGCAAGAAATAAGTACAATGGACATGAAAAATTCTCCTTCACAATGCCATCATGCACAAGCTTATTAAACACAGTTAAGAGGGCAAGAGATAGGTAAATAAAGTCTTTATTTCTTCAAGAGGTATTTCATACAAATTTTGATAGTGTCTATCATTATCAAATGAGATTATTTTTCTCTTTGAAATTAGAGAGTCCTTGTGAAATTCCAAAATCTGAGAGAGAGTTACAATGGGGGAGAAAATAGAAGATATAGAGAAAAGGAAAAGAGAGATAAAGAGTATGCCATCAAAGAGAAATAAATGAATGACCACTAATATTTAATGAATTATCAACCATAATTAGATCCTAATAGGATTAATCCATCATTAGTAGATTAGCTTTTATTTGTCCCAATAGCCTTTAAGCTTTCTCATTGGTTGAGAAACATACTAGAAGACAAGGAATTCCTAAGGATAATGAGTCATGCTATTAATATGATGGAAAAGACCCTAAAAATATATTAAATACTCCAAGTTCACTCTCCAACCACCAGACCTCCATCTTTGGATTTTATGCCATCCTCCACTTGACTTGCTTATGATGATAGAATCCTCATATCTCTTGATCTGATAGAGCCATGACTATATCTATTCTGAGTGGCTTTAGGTACCTATTTTTCAAGGATATGACTATGTAAAAATATAAGACACTCTTCCATAATCACACATTTACCACCTACTTCAAGTTTTGAATATAGGCTTACTATAGATTGAAAACCAATCCCATTTATTGGTTTTCCTATAGTCATCATATCAATGAAAAGACTATCAGGATGCATGGTCTTGTTTTTGAACTATATTAGGTTTAAAAAAACCTCTTCTACCTTTGAACCTTATATAATTTGAGATCTCATCATATGTGTGGATCTTATTCAAATAACAATGATCATAGTCATGAAACAATACTACAATCTTAGATAATGGACCTTGCATGTTCTCAATCATCAATCAGAAGTCTTTATTGAGATTTAAAGGAGGTCCCTTTTAGACACGTGTTCTAGATTTACCTAGATCATTTTTGATCTCCATTTGAAGTCTTCTAGATTTGACTTTCTTCATCTGCCATTGATATTAATCTACGTTTTTAGATCATGACACTTGTCATCTTCACATGTTTTCTATGAATTTTGTAGTTAGTCTTAATCTGGTCAATATGATTATGGCATGTGTTATCCTCATGTTTAATCTGAGCTCATTGACTCTTGAATTTATGTACACCATTGATCTACTTTATACAGTCTAACATGTGTCATTGATCTTGATCAGCTTGAAAAAATGTGCACCATTGATCCTTTAGTTTACCATGATCGTGTCACTTATTAGATCTACATTTCAACTCAAGATCCTTTGAACTTTTAACTTGATGCTCATCAATAATATTTAATTGCATGATTAAATACACATCATAGATCTTGGTGATCTTATTGACTCATGATTTTATTCACATGTTATTGATTTTGATTTGAGCACCTAAGATTTTGACACTTGTCATGTCTACATTTATTCTCATTATCCTTTGAAGATTTTAAATAAAAATGGATATTTATTATGGTTTTAAATTTATGTCCCCACACACATCCCACTCTGCTATTTCAACTTTGAAGTCTTATATCTTGAGACAAACAACTCATTAAGATACCAAATTCATAGGGGACATTTTTGGCACAAAATACATCATCTTCATGTCATCCTTTGACTTTGAGATGCCTCCTAAGTATAATTATTAAGATACACAAATAGACTAACCTTCTCATTATTACATGATGTGTCTCATGATATGGCTCTTTTAGGCTTATGCAAGACATTTTTCTCCATTCAAATCCCTAATGAACTAATGAGACTTTGAGAAAACCAGCTTCATGCTCCTTAAATGCCATGAAAACCATGTAAACCTACTAGATATTTTTACTTGAAATTTTTCCAATCCATTTGATCATCCACTCAACAGGGATTTTTATCAATTTCTCACTCTACTCCAGGGCTTCTATAAGATTGATCCATCTAGGCAACGTTTTATATGTAGGCCAAAATTGGCCAACAAGTCTATAGAAAAATATTTTTAGCATAGATAGATTTACCAATGTTTTATGATGAGGGAATAATAATTTTATAACCTTGGGGAATAATTTAGACACACATTAATATGTTTCACACAAGGTTGATTATATAATATCTAATCAAGTTGAAGAATGTATCTAATGAAGATTAAATATGGAGGGATAAATAGTTATTTCAAAATCATCCAATAATCATTAACATTGAGTAAAATGTTAGTTTGAATGGGAGGAGCATGCTACACCCTTGGCCTATAACATTTATCTGTATATGTGTAGCTAAATTGTGTCTATCACAAATTCTAAATAAGTCATTGATCACTTTTATAGATTCATATTATTATTAGGGTTGGAAAAGGTTATTTCTATAGAATTATTATGGTACATATAGGATGTATTAGTTAGTTTTCTATCATTGTGTTTTTTAGTTATGTTCTTAGTGTATGCTTTTAGAGTATGAACCATTGAAGTGGTTTATCATTTATTCATATATTATACAATATATAAATTATATTATGATATATTTATATGATTACAATTTATTTGTGAATTAATTTAATTATATCACAACACCAATTTCATTAGATACATTGAATGAGTATGTCATAATGCCTAATCATAGCATGAAAATATCTAATAATCCATTTCCAAATCAAGATATTACAAAGCAAGATAACGTGGATATGACAAATATACTTCATTATGTTATTTCACATACATGAGGTTGATTATTTCATTATCATGGTTTTTATTTGTCTATAATAAGTGCATTACATTAAATTTTATGACCATAATATACCTAATGATGAATTAATATTGGTCCTCTATACTTCCATGATTTCTTTCACATGACCATTAGAGTACCCATGGTATAATTATTTATAATGGTCAAAAAATAATATTATTAATATGTCATTATTATATACTAAAGTATACATTGATCCATGCTTACATTATATGACTAGGATACTTCATATTTACAATGTAATTTCATGTACACCACTTTAGGGTAATATACTACCAATCATAGTTAGTCCCAAAACCCTTATACTTTGGTTTTACATAATTATAGATATAATAGAGTATAACATATTACCTATATGCCTATTTATTGATAAAATGAGAATGATAACTTATATATTACACCATTACCTCACATTTTTTCATGATAAAAATTTACATACCATTCATTTGACAACGTATGTGATTCTTATCCAACCTCAAAGATCACACATGAGATCATATAATGTACTTCATGAAGAAAGAATAGTTAAAAATTATGTGATACCTAAAATTATCTCACCATCATGACCTATTTTTCATATTAAATTTGATTTATGAAAATAAAACCCACTATTGTATTATTTCCTTGATATATGTTTCCCATAGTTTCACCGTTTATTCCAACACAGGGTCAACATCCATGCCCCAATGTTTATTTATAACCTCTTGTTATGGATGATTTAGATGGACCCATTTTATTACAAAAAAATTTTAGTCATTATTCTTAATAGGTTTGTGAAGCTCCTCGATCCCAATCTTCATATATACCTAATTGGGATAATGATTTTAGTTAGTTCACATATTGGGACTAATTTTTTGATACTTTGAGCTAAACATTCTACTCTAATAGTCCAAATTATCACAATATAAATTATATCATATGTTAACTTCTATTTATAAAACCAAACACCACCTCTCCCCTTACCTATACATACATATTAATTTTGATATGATTTCATCTAAAATAGTTATTTACATGTGTCTAACCATAACCATACCATTGACCTAGTTAAATAAAAAATTCAGTGACAAGATTTCATTAAAACCATGAAATTTCTTTAAAGAATAGAGAATCATGCATCATTAAAAATCATAAAGTAGTATTCCTTATCCTTAAGTGGTGAATAATCCTTTGGATTAGATCAAATAATCAATAAATCCAACATACAACAAATATTCACTTCTAATGTGTATTATCATAGGATATTGCTTAGATTGACAATTGAAGCATAATAGTGATAAGAATTGGATGTCTATATTTTTACCCTATTTGAGAAGGCATGGTGAGACATTCATTTGAAGAAACATATTTTCAAAGAATTAAAATGTCACTATAAAAATAATAAATAAATTTTGTTCCCATTTTTTGTTAAATTTTGCATGATTTACAAAGAAACAGGGTTACATAAATGCCCCAAATAGTGGTTGGGCAACCCATGATGCCCCTCAAGGGGAAGATGGAAAATTTGAAAATATTTAATGGTTTGGGCCCTCAATCAAAATAAATAATAAGAACCTTAATTTCATCAAGAAAGGCTAAAAAATGGATCAATTAGAAGAAAATGGGAGGAAAATAGATAAGGTCTAAAATAATAGCCCAAGAGAGATAAAATGAAGCAATTATAGGCCTAAGGGGTGAAAATTTTGCAAATTTTACTATATTTTGAACCTTGTAGTAAAAATAGTTCATTTTCATCCCTATCTATAGTAAATTTAGAGCTTTGATTTTTTTTCATGAGAGAGTTGAAAATAATGGTCAACATCCTACACCACCATCGCCTTGGAGAGTGCTTGAGAGAGTATTAGTGGACATTATGGAGCAAACCATCTATAGGTACTTTTTTTTATTAATTTTGGTATTTATGTCATTTTCTAGGCATAAAAAGTAGGAATTTGGGTGATCCTACCCTTTCCTAATTTGGAAAGTGGTGGGTTTGTTCATTAAAATGGTAAAATTGTGACAAGATCCACAATTTTAGTGATCTTTTAGTGGCATAGTATGTTAAATAAGCAATTTCACCAAGACATCAATGAATTCACATTTTTAGGTAGAAATTTCCATTTTAAATGGAAGATTCATAAATTTTAGTAGGATCACCCTGTCAATGGGTAGGAATAACCTACTAAATAATGGGTTCATCAATGTTAGCAAGATCATGCTCCAAAGTAGCAAGAATTACTAGTGAAATGGTAGTATCTCCATAAAATGAAGAGAGTAACAAAATAAAATATAATGGGACCCATAGGAAATTAATCCAAGCCCAAAATTATAAGAAGAGAGAGTGAGGCCTATTGACCAAATTTGGCCCACATACCAAGCTTTTACCTGGATTGAATAGATGATCAATTTTCTTATTTGAGTGAATGATAAAAATGACTTATACAAGCTTTGAATGACCAAACCATCATCGAATGTCATGTAGAAATAGACTGGTCATTATTTGAAAATTTAATAATATGTACTTAGGGAGCCTCTTAGGACAAAATATTGTGTGGACATGAAGTCTTTCATTCCTATATCTTACTCTACAAATTTCATATCTTGATGTGTTTGTTATTTAAGGATATAGAGCTTCAAAGTTAGATTTGTAGAGTGAAACAAGCATGCAGACATCAAGTTTAAGCCTTGATAAATAGTTGTTTGAATTCAAATGTCCCAAGGTTTAATGTGTAAGTGAAAATTTTACAAATATTAGGATCTTAGATAAAATTTAGTGGTAAAAAGTGATCTAAAAAATGTTAGTGGGTCTCAAATATCAATAACAAACATTTGATCATGCATCAAAGATCAATGGTGATCAATGAGTCAAAATCTTAGCAAGTTATATAATAAGCACATGAGAATAATAAGTGTCAAATTATAAAAATCCAAAACCAAATACCAATTGAGGGATACCAAGTGTCATGATCTCATGAGCTCATAGTAGATCTAGCAATGTGTGGTAACTGATAGGGTTAGTGGCCCCAAATAAATCCATGGTACATGTTTAATCATACCAAGTATATCAAAAATAAGTAATGAATCAAAAGGTGAATTGATCTTGGTTAAAAATAATGAGATGTTAGGTGTCATGATCACATTAAATTAGTAGAAGATCCATGGCTCACATTCATTGATACTGACAAATATCAATGGTGCACGACCAAGAAGATCCAATGGTGCTCATCCAAAATGGATCATAGATCGATGGTCAATGATGAAATTTGAAGTTGATATAATATTAAAGGCACAAATCAAGATCAATGGCTAAAATCATAAGTCAAAAATCTAAGGGACTTTGATTTGAGGTCAAAATATGATCCAATTTGAACTAGAGTGGATATTACATGATCAAACATTACCATTAAAGCTCTGTAGAGGTAAAATAGGTCTTTTATGCCTAATGGAGGTCGAGGATGAGTAGCTAGCTATTGAATATATAACATGAACAAAGGTATGTGATCTATAGGTCTACATCAATATAGTAAATATAGGAGAACCAATAAAGGAGATTGGTTTTCCATACATAGAAAAGACCTATGCTCATATACTAAAGTAAGGGAAGATAGGTTATTATGGACAAGTTTCTAATGTTTGATATAGTCAGATCCTCAAAAAATAATTAATTACTACCACTCAAAATAAAAATAGCATGAATCTATCAGATTTAAGATATGAAGATTTTATCTTCATAATCAAGTAAGTGGGAGATGGTGTAGGAATTCATGAAGAAAATTAGGGGATTGGAGAAATCATTTGGAGAATTCAATTCCATTTAAACCATGAACATATTTTCTCCAATCGGAAGGATCATGACTCAACATGAAAAACAAACCCTTGTATTCTAATGGATATCTTAGAAAATGAGAAGAACTTGAAGACTATTGGAGCATATGGAGGTTATCTTGTTGATAAAGGATTAGTTCTAATTGGGAGAAGGCATGCATACAAAAAAAATCAATGAAATACCACCATGTTTCTTGATCATTAATTAATCCTTATCCATTATCCCATGCATGTTCCCCATCTCTCTAATTCCCATTCTACTATATATATAGGATTCTAAGACTTAAAATGGATCCCTCTCTTTGGAATAATTAGGCTTTGCCAATATTGAGCTCTGTAACCTCTTGATAAGAATAGAATACTATTTTTATATTTAATTATTCTTTTATAGTGTGTCCATGTCAATTTTATTTGCATATGTTGTATAAATATCTCTCTTATCAAGTCCTAATCTCACATAGCTACTAGTTGTCTTGTTATGTAGCTCATGTTTAGTTTTTAATGCCTTTTGATTAAAGATAAAAATTTGATACATTGATTGGTTAATGATTTAAATTAGGCCTCTTGATCACTTCCCTTAGGTTTTGGTCACTTGGTGAACCTCTACATGAAATAATGATACATAACAGACATTTGGAGTTATAGATCAATTTTTATGCTTGTCTCATTAGTGTCTTTAGAAGCTCAAGTAAGAGTGGATGAATAATCAATTTAGGTACATCACTAACATTAGTTTATATTTCCCTTTCATTTATCCTTCTCTCCCTTTTCCTATAAATCATTAGGTTTTATTGGAAATGAGATAAGTGATGCATCATAGGAACTAGCCTCATTAAAAATCCTAGAGGTTTGACCCAAGATTAGGTGACCCATAGTCTAGGGTTAATCCCATGTTGGATTAGATTTGGGTAGAGGACCTAAAGACTCTTCTCAACCAAGGTGAAATTTTAACCTCCAATAATTATTTCAAACATAGTGGGACCAATATCTAAAAGAGTGGAAATATTATTGGTGTGTCTTTCTTAATTATCTTTTGAAAGCAAGAAAGTTAGCACCAGTGGCATCTCCAAATCAAAACTTATGGTTATAAGCATCCTAGGTATTCCTAATTGAATATTTTAATCAATTTTTACATCTCATTTGACATATGAAATTGATATGAATAGATATGGTGAATACCTTATCATTCATCTCCTTCTCAGTAGTTCCAACATGATCCTCACAATCCATATGAACCTAATCAGCTTTACCAATAGTTTTATCAAAACTATGAGGAACCTCATAAAGTTTATGATGCTAATTATTATCAAGGGCATGGATCTTACCTTCCTCATGGACCATATCATCCCTAACATGATCTATATTAGTCTTATTATGATCATCAACAACCCTATACAAATCCTTACCATTAGTATGGTGACCCATGTTGATCCTATGGTAACCCTCATGAATCTTGTTTTTCTCCTGATCAACCTAGTCAAGTTCTAAATCAATCCATCTCAAGATTCAATAAGACTCTATTTGGATATGAGAAAGAGATTATAAATGTAGACACTAAGAAGGGATATAGAGAGGATATTTCTAATCATGAGAGATAATTTTCAATAGGCTAAGAAGGTATGTTCATCTTTCATAAAGTAAGGCCACTCAAATTTTAGTTCTTATCTTCTAGACATAAATGGTCTAATAGTAAGCATTGAAGAGAGGCTATTAATTTATGAGGAACCCCAGGGTCATCATAATCATCATCATGTTCTCATAGAGCTCCACTTTTGACTATATGATCAACAAACTAATATTTATCATAACCCTTAGGAGATAACCCAAGCCACATCTAGCTTTCCTACTTGGAAGTCTATCGAAGAGAAGCCTTAGAAGGTTGAATAAGCATGTTTTTAGGAGACTAATCTCCATGTTTCTTAGAAGATCATAAAAGAGACTTAATATTTAGTTTTACATGGAGACACCTCTAGCCAATTGATCCATGATTTTGAGGCTAATTTATCCAAGTAAATTGAGTTTGCCAATCAACATCTCTAGTATTAAATAGTAGCTATAAAAGAAACATAGCAAAAAACTCCTTCTTTCTTACCCATAACAAAAACAAGTGTAGAAGTAAAAGTTTTTAAACCTAAGGTTATGACTTAGAACTAGATTCAACAAGTAATAAAGAAGGGAGAACAATCAGGCATAGGCCAAGATGATGAAGTCAAGATAAAGTAGAGATCATTCAACCTCCAGTCTTTTCCCCTCAAAATACTAGAGACTTTATTTTATGGAGAGCCATTCAAGAATTAAAACAATAGAGAGAGAAGGCAAAGGTGATCAAATAAAACCAGATCCATGAGCAAAACTAGGTACCTATGATACATTTTTAGACCTTTCTCATCTTACTGAATATTTTAAAGGGTCTATTATGCCACTCTTTGAGAAAGAGCCTCTCCTTTGTGAGTTAAATCAAGAAGATGTAGCTAAGGAAATATAAAATGAAGGTGACTTGAGTGACCAAGAAGAAAAAATCATGATTAGGATACCCCTTGGGAAAGATAAACATGTTTTATCCTTCTATGATAATGTAAGGATGGAAAAAGTACAAGATAAAGCTAAGGTATAGGTTGAGATACAAGTACAATAATAATTACATGAAGGGGAGATTGTTGGGGATCAAGAGGAAGACACTGCAATTGTACAAGTGGATGTTTTATTTAATGATTTATTTAATGACTCAAGAGTTTCCATCCATCATGAAGGACAAGAGATTACAAAAGTAGTAGAACATAAGTACCAATCAGAAAATGGGGATGAAGAATGAACTGAAATTGAGATCCTCATTCATCATCTTGATGTTGAAGACGAAGCAGTGTTGATTGACTAGACTAAGATATCAAAATAAGACTTCCAGCCTCATGATTGTGGTCAAGAAATTGATATGATTAATTCTAACTTTTATTAAAAAGAAGCTCTAATTGAATTGCATCTTCATGAGAGTAAATCTTTAGATTTGTTTTATGTCTTTCATTTAGGTTATTCTTTACTTGAATGTGGTCCATTGCAAGATAAGAGGAGTGATATCATAAAAAAAAGGTATATTTTCTCTCAGGATATGATTTGTTTGAATTTTTCAATCATGATTATCAACTTTTCTCTTCAAATTTAGATATATCTCTACTCTTGGAATATTAGAATGAGCTCAAATGGCCCTAAGAAGTCACAACATTAGATCTATCTCCCTTAGAGGTTAGCCTAAAATATATTCCAAAAGAGACACACCAAGCTACCCAATATGTTCATGATTAGTATTTCATGAATGAAGAAGAATTGGAGATATTCCTACAAAGTCCACAAATTTGGAATGAGGATGACTGGGTATTAAACTCATATTTACAACTTATACACATGAATTTTGTAGTAGAGGAACTATTTGCTTCCCCAAGAAGACATGAATAGGAAAATTTTCTTAACTACTT
The DNA here is from genome assembly GCA_037957365.1 of Torreya grandis. Taxonomy (NCBI): domain Eukaryota; kingdom Viridiplantae; phylum Streptophyta; class Pinopsida; order Cupressales; family Taxaceae; genus Torreya; species Torreya grandis. Next base: position 195,602 of record JARHVA010008495.1, on the reverse strand, counting down.
AAGAGAGCTATCAAGAAAAGGCAAACATGCTTTAAATTTCAAAGGTGAACAAATTATATTTCCATTTGATCCTAGAAGGAATCATATCATTATAGGTTAGTTGTTCTAGGTTTACTTTGTTTCAATAAGTGATTAACATAAGCAATAGTCTACTTCCCTTTTGTCTTTTTTCCCCTATTTCCTTAGGTTAGTAGTCCTTTCTTTATTTATATTAGTTTCTCTTATGTTCTATGTTTCCATTCAATAAGTGCATTTATAACTTTGTTTTGTTTTGTTCTTTGGTCATTGTTTATTTCAAGAGGCAAATACATATGACTCCATGCCCAATGGACTAGCCAAGACAAGTAGTTTGGGTTCTCAAGCATAAAAACATGCATCCCTATGAGTCACTAGAAATGTTATCCAAATTTGGTCCAAATAACATGATTTTACCTAGATTGAATATATGACCCAAATTCTTATTTGTATGAATGATAAAAATGACTTATACAAGCTTTGAAGGACCAAATTGTCATCAAACATCATACAAAAATGGATTGGTAATCTTGTTTGTGAAATTAATAAGATATATTTGGGGAGTATATAAAGACAAAAGACTATGCGGACATGAACTCCTTCACTCCTAGATCATGATATGTAAATTTCATATCTTGATGAGCTTTCTATCTCAAGATATAGAGCTTCAAAGTTAGACTTGTAGTGTGAAACAGACATATGGATGTCAAGTTTAAGCCTCAATAAATATCCATTTAAATTAAAATATACTAAAGTTTAACATGCCAGTGATAATAACCCAAATTTCAAGATCTTAGATCAAATCTAATGGTGAGAAATGATCTGATAGATGTTAGTGGGTCTCGAAAATCAACAACATAAATTTGATCATGCATCGAAGATCAATGGTGAGTAGTGAGTTAGAATGTTAATGGGGTCCACAAGAATTATTAAATATTAACAAGTGTCACTTTCTCAAAGGCCTAAACTAAAGACCAATGTGGAGATACCAAGTGGCATGATATCATGAGCTTATAGTAGATCCAATGGTGTGTAGTGACTGACAAAGTTAGTGAGCCCAAATAGATCTATGGTATATGTTTAATCATAACAAAAGATCAATGAAAAATATGGATTCAAAATGTAAATGGATCCTTGGGATAGATAAGGATCTATTAGGTGTCATGACCATCTTAAATTGGTAGAATATCCATGGTTCATGTTCATTCATATTGATAAATATCAATGATGCATGACCAAGAAAATCCAACGATGCTCATTTAAAGAAGATCACAAATCAATAGTTAATGATGAAAGTCAAAGGTGTTATAATTTTAAAGGCATATATCAATATCAATTGTTAAAATAAAAAGTTTAAAAGCTAAGTGACTTTGATTAGAGGTCAGAATATGATCCAAGTTGAACCAGAGCAAATATTATAGGAACAAAAATCACCATTAAAGCTCTACTTAGGTAAAATAAGTCTTTTAGGCCTAATAGAGATTGAGGATGGGAATCTAGCTATTGAATAAAGATCAAGAACAAAGCTATGTGATCTATAAGTCTATGTTGATATAATAGTTATAGGAACACCAATAAAGGAGATTGGTTTTCCATCTGTAGAAAAGATTTATTCTTAGATATTAAAATAGGGGTAGATAGGTGATTATGAACAAATGTCTCATTTTTGATATATATATATCCTCAAAAAAAGTACTTACCACCACTCAAAGTAGACATAACATGACTCTATCAGATTCAAGATATGAATATTGTCTTCATAATCAAGTGGGAGATGGCATAGGAATTCAAAGAGTAGATTAGGGGATTGGAAAAAGTAGTTATATCATTCAATGTCATTCAAAACCAAGAAGATATTTTCTGAAATAGGAGGGATCATGACTCATCATTCAAAATAAGCCCTTGTCTTCTAGTGGATCTCTCAGCCAATAAGAAGAATTTGAAGACTATTAGATCATATGGAGGTTATATTATTGATAAAGGATTAGTCCTAATTGGGAGAAGGCATGCATATAAAAAGAAATCAATAAACTACCACCATGTTTCATGATCAATAATTATTCCTTCTCCATTATCCCATGTATGTTCCCCATATATCTCATTCCCATTCTACTATATATACTAGCTTCCAAGACTTAAAATGGATCACTCTCTTAGGCATGACTAGACTCTGCCAAGATTGAGATTTGTAACTTCTTTAGATGAATATATGATTATTTTTAGATTTCATTGTTCTTGTATAGTGTGTCCACATCAATTTTATTTTCATATGTGATATAAATATCTCCCATATCACTTGGCATAATTGTTGGTGATTCAGATGGATAAGGCTTATTTATTATCGCTTAGATAGAGGTGGCACTATGAGACCTCTATTTTTCATCTATCAATTTGGGAAGCCATGGTGACATTAGAGTGTGTGTAATGTATATTACAAGTATCGATATACAAAATAAGATCACCAAGTTGTCGAGTTGATGATGAGCTATGTTAGATGACTTGATTAGAGTAGTTGACCTAGAGATTGTGGATGGCTATATAGACATAGATTCATTAGAGGATCTAGCTTGGTCACTAGAGGATTGAGGAGGATAAGGGAAATTTCCCATTGAGGTGGTGGTTTTGATATCTCTTGTCACTGGCCTTATACTTTCAGATAAGAGTAGACAATTCTTCCCATTGGGTTTGATCAACATTATAAAGGAGATGTTTGATCAGATAACATGATTTACCTAGGGACTAATCATCTTATCCTAGATGTACATATATTTGCATATGGTATCCTATCAAGAAGGTCATAACATAGGCCACACCACACTATTGCATGTATGGGCATGGGAGCACATATCCATTGCATGACTAGTATGGCTAAGATACCATAGGGGACTAGAGGATCCCTTGGTTTGGGGATAGTATATGATAGGTGCAAGTATGTAAGGACATTTGGAAGATATGCCATATTATTAGTGAACCATAAATGAGATGGAGGATGGGGACCTCATTTGGTGACCATATATAGGGACCTAGTGGCTTTGGGTTGAGGAATTATTTGTGTTTGGCTATATGATCATGTAATGTTATTCCTGACCTTTTTTTTTGCATAATCAATTTATGTTTCCTCTTCAGCTAGTTTTCATTCTTCCTTGATCATTTTCTATGTTTGGGCCTTTATTATTTTGGTCTTTCCTTATTATGCTTTCCCTTCATTATTTTTTTCCCTTTGCTTTATTTTGCCTTATCACTTTTTTGTCTTATCCCTGAAGTGCCCTTCAAAAAAGTTTTGAAGGGCCACTTCCCCTGAAAGTGCCCTTCAAATTTTTTTGAAGGCACTTCACTTGCCTTGTTTTCCTCTAAGTCTCCCTTCAAAACTATTTTGAAGGGCATTTTTTGTCTATGTGTCCCTTTATAACTTTTTTGAAGGGCACTTTTTGCCCAAGTGTCCCTTTGAACCTTTTCCAAAGGGAACTTTAACCTTATCTTTTCTCAAATTCCCCTTCATAATTTTTATGAAGGGAATTTTTTTTGTCCAAGTTCCCTTCAATAATTTTCTCGAAGGGTCACTTTTTCACCCATTTTTCCAAGTTACCCATTCAAATTTTTTTCAAAGGGATTTTTACCCAAAGGTTGCCCTTCAAAAATGTTTCAAAAATGCCCTTAAAAAATGTTTCAAAGGGACATTACCTTTAGAAATGACATTTAGAATTTATTTAAGGGGAATTTTGTCCCTTCTGGGGTGTCTTTCAAAAAATTTCCAAAGGACACTTTCCTACATGTGTCCTTCATGAAAGTTCTCAAATGAACATGTAGCCCGAAAGTAAAATTCCTTAAGGAATTCCTTCATATTTTTGTCCAAAGGAATTACTTCAAGAAAATTGTCAAATAATTGAACAAAAAAGTAAACCGAAATAAATTACCCATGATGTGTTATAGGATGTCAAAATTTAAGTAACAAACTATTCATTAGGTCAATGCATGACATGTCATAAAATGTCAAAATTAAAGTGGATAACTAGCCATTGGGGCCATGGTTCATGATGTGCCAAAATAAATCAATGAAAATTGGGTTTCAAAACATGCTTGACTTATGAATTTTATAAGTAGAAGAGCTTGGAAAACCTAAAAGGGTCTTGGCAGTACAAACTAGGTTTCCCAAGGTGCTTTGCTTATAAATTTTTATAAGTAAGGTAGGAAAGAAAACTTGAATGGGTCTACAGGTGAAAATCAAGTTTAATCAATTTATTTACTTATAAATTTTTATAATTTAAGTCATTAAAAAAGCCTAAAAGGGTCTAGACAGAAGCAAATCAGATTTTTAGAACTACTTATCTTATAATCTTGATTTAATGGCTGATTGACGGTGTAAAACCATGATCTGATTCATTCCTTTAGGACCAATCAAAAGGGAAAGACAAAGCCAAACAAAATGAAAGTGAATTTTTCCATGACATTGCATAAATAGACAAGTGAAGGAGAATTGATTGGGTGCAAAAAGATATTTCTAATAGTCATTGGGAAGCATCTTTAGATGGGCAAGCCCATTGCATTCAAGAAATGGACATAGATCAATCAAAGGACCTTAATAAGCATCATTGGAAAAAATTAGTTATAATTAAGGATAATGACTTCCAATAAATTTTATTCCTATCTTTGGCACAAAGGACCTCCCTCCTCTCTCTCTCTTTGCTATAAATAAGACCCTTAGGCTACTATTATTAGACACATAGATAGTATGGTGAATCCCTACTAGAATGTTTTGCCATTTTATTGCCTTTATGCAAAGAAGCATAAGTCTATTTTATTTCTAAGTTTTGGAAATTTTCTTGGGTATGAAAGAGATAGAGTGATAGCAAGTGATGTTTTATCCTTCTATTCTCTATGCTTCATTCTTTTGAGTAAATATTTGATCCAATTGGTCATGTAGAGTGTATTCTAGCTGTATGAGATTTTGCATATGTGTAACCCTTTTCTATATTGTACATGTTATTTTTCTAGTTACTTACCTTGTGTGATCTCATTCATTTTATCTCTACATTGAAATATTTATGTTGGAATATTCTAGATCTTGAATAATAGGCTTACATTCTATTGTATTAAGTAAAAGTATAAGGCATACATGTGAATAATAACTTTTAGTGTATCACCATTTTAGACCAAGATTTTCATTTATTCAAATTTTAGACCCTTTTCATCCAAACAAGCTGGTTGAGTAGATTTTATTACATAAAATCTAATATAAGGAGCTAGCCTTTTCAACCTAGAGGTTCATTTCCACTTATAGGCACACCCTCTAGCTTGGAAATGTCCCAACATTTCCCAAATCTAGAACAGGCCTGAACAACCATCTTCTAAGGTGCAAGATTTGGAGGCAAAAATTCTAGCATGCCTGGTGGGACCAAATTCTTTGTTATTCTCATGTCAAGGTGAATGTTGGTCTTGACAAGTATCATTTTTATTTTGAAATATAGCATTTGGTGACTCTAAAGGGTGAGAATCCCTAGTTTTAGACTAACTTTCCCATAGTTTACTTCATGGTCCTCACTAGGTCATTTAGGATATTTAAACAAGAACCTCTAGATGAAGTTATTTTTGAATAAAAACATCCTAAACCATTCCTAGTGCTTAGAGAGCTTGGGCAGGGTGGTTTTGAAGAGGATGAATAAGAGGTTGATGAAGTTAAAGAACCTAAAAATCAAGAAGTATATAATCAAGAAGACATAGACATCGACCCTTCCCTGCTTTTAATATCCAAAACTTAATATAACTTCTTGTGTATGACCCTATCCATCTAAATGCTACCAAAATTCTTCCTAGTTTCAATGGAGAGGGTCATATTACCCCATCTGAACATATTAGAGGCATCTCTAATTTTTGTAATTTCCATAATGTTACTAGGGCCACCATATCCATTAGGCTACTTGTTATGTATTTAAAAGGCAAAGCACTTGACTAGTATAGAATGTTGGAAGGGGGTTACATTATAAGTTGGGATGGGTTTAGAGATCTATTGGTGAAAATATTTAAATATAAGATTGATTATCCTTCCCTAATACATTAGCTAAATGTAATAAGAAGAGGTCCAAATGAATACATGGGAGCTTTCAAAGAACATGGTATAGGCTACCACCAATCATGAGACCTCCTCCTAGCTCTATGTTCCCAACATACCTCAAAGGGATTATTACTGATGTTGTTATTATGTTGTATTCAATGGGAAGATTCAATCTTCTAGGTGCATATGAGCTAGCAATTGAGGAAGAAAATATATTAATTCTAGTTGGAAAGCTTCCTCGAAGAGTTTTCATGCCTTTTCCATCCCACAATTTAGTTTAATCTCCAAGCATGTCAAAAGTTCCTAATGCCAATGTGAAGCCAAGACACTTTCCCAAGAAGGTGGATAATGTTGTGGACAAGCATGAAGAAGTTAGATAATTAAGAGCTCAACTCAATCAAGCCCAATATCAAGAAAGTGATCCTCCTAATGTATACTACTATATTTAACAAGGATATAGAGCTCCATCCCAATACAATTATCAAGGGAGAGGACAAAATCAACAAGGTTATAGTAGGCAGCTCAATGCATATAATCCAAATTCTACTCCTCTTTTAAAGGTTGTTGTTCTATTACATGAAAATATAGTGCAAGGAGAGGATCATTTGGACCAATGGAGGTAGCCTCAAGGTTAGTCTCTACATGATGATAGAGGAACTAGCCCTAATTAGACAACACAAGAGGAAACTACTCCCTACATGATACTAAAAGAAGCATGTCCCAACCAAAGGGATAGTCATGGAGAAGGTAGTAACCCAAGTGTTGGAATGATGAATTTCTAAGAAAAAGATGATTTTGTGTTGACTCAAGGCATACCAGTTGCATAAAATATAATAGCTAAGAAGAGAGTATTCAGAGAAGGCCAAGAACCATGGGTAGCTCCAAGTGATGCCCCTCTAAGGCCTCCAAGTGTCAATCAAAGTACTACACCTGCTCCATGTCATGTTCCCCAAAAAAATTATAATGCAAGTGGGGATACCAAAATTGTAATATAGTGGGCTCAAGATCCATTTTTACCATCAAAAATTCTAGAGAAGGTGAATTATCCCTCTCTAAACATTTTTGATTCATTGAATATCACCAAGGCAAGTATATCCCTTTTGGAAGTCTTGCATATACCCAATCAAAAATATCTTTTACAAGAGTAGTTGGCAAGCATTCATGTGACTCCTCAAGTTTCAAAGCATAATGGTGTGGCTCTCAAAAATTCTCTAAATAATCTATTGGAGCCCTCAACCAAGGATAAAAATCCTCCGCCTTTCTATCTCACACTCATTGTGAGAGATAAGTTGGTCTACAATTGTATTGTGGATAGTGGAGAAATCATTACCATCATGCCTAATTTAGTGGTTGATAAGCTAAATTTGAACTATGAGCCACATAGCAAGGGCATGTTACAAATGTATGGGACTCCAACCAAGATGGTAACATTGGTAAAAGGTTTGAAAGTATTTTTACATGGTTGCCCAAGCTTCCTTATCATGTAATACATTGTTATGGTGGACCTTCCAGCACACTTTGATATATGCTTGTCAAGGGAATTCATAACCAAGATAGAAGGATACATTTTTGATGATTAGTATTTAATATATTTAAAGACACATTATGGGACTGAGATAACTATAAAGACTCAGCCCTTAGCAAGGTTCCACATTGAGCCATACCTGGAGACAATGTTAAATCATAATTGTCTAATCAACAAAGAAGAGGAAATGGTCATGGATGGTGAGACATCTTCCCCTATTTAAGGTATTTATGATCTTTATATTGAAAAGTGTATCACTAAAACACATGGCCTTGATCCTTACACTTTCATTAAGGAGACTACTTTTGGATTTTATTATATGCATGAAGAGAACATTCTAGTTCCCTCACTCACTAATGAGGATAATGAACTATATGGCATGTGGGAAATGTTCTTTGATGGTTCAAGGAATAAAGTAGGTGTAGGAGATGGCATCATATTAGTTTCTCCATAAAATAATCATTACTACTCTTCTTATAGGTTTCAATTCAGCTACACTTGTAATGTGGTAGAATATGAAGGCCTAGTTCATGGTCTCCAATGGGCAAAGATGAGAGGAATCAGGAATTTGAAGATCTATAGAGATAGTGAGATGGTTATTAATCAATTAATAAGTCAAGATATATCTAAGAACCCATTGATTAATTAATAAAATCATAGGGTATGGGATCTACTTGAATACTTTGATGCCTTCAACATACAACCCATACCAAGAGACTTGAACAAACATGATGACATATTGGTTACAATAGGAGCATACTTTGAGTCAGCTACTAATGTAGCAAAGGAGAAGCATAAATATCATATCAATATCATTATGCGACCTTCCATTATAGATAATTAAGTGTCATAGAAAGTGTTTGAAAGTGATGAACACATTACACACTTCTTGAAAAATGAGGCAGGCTTATCCTCAAGAAATCAAAAGAGGTTACATGATCATTAAAAAGAGAAAATTATACAGCTAAAGACAAATAAAATACCCAAGGGGCTGATTACCTCGGAGAGTGTCTTCAATAAGGATGATCAAAATAAGAATCAAAGAATGAGCATGTCAACAAAGGAGGAAAACTATGAGAGAGTTCTAATTTTCAAAGACAAAATTTTGAAGATTGGCAAGGTATGTTATTAGATGGAAAGGCAAGCTTTTTTTCATTATGAAAATATTTTCATGACATATTTGCTTGGGAGTACAAGGAATTGAAAGGTTTTGATCCAATTATAGCCCATCACACCATTGAGTTGGATCTTAGAGCTAAACTAGTAAGATAAAATCAAAGGCCTATCAATCCCAAGATAGAAGAACTCATGAAGAAAGATTTGACCAAGTTAAATGAGTCTAGGATTATATTTCCTATCAAGCACTCAAATTGGGTAGCCAAACTTATGTCAGTTTGAAAGAAGAATGGATAAAATAGACTTTGTGTTGTTTTTTGTGATCTAAATATAGTATCTCTCAAGGATCATTATCCACTCCCTTTCATGGAACAAATTCTATAAGTTTTTTCAGGTTCTTAATGTTTTTCACTTATTGATGGTTATTCAAGTTATAATCAAATATTGGTAAATGAAGAGGATCAATTCAAGATAACCTTCACCACCAAGTGGGGGACCTTTTCCTACAAGAAGATTCCATTTAGTTTATCCAATGCTGGAGCTACATTTCAAAGGGCAATGGACATGGATTTCAAAGGTTTGATCAATAAGTTTTTGCTTGTTTACCTTGATGATATAACCATTTTTTCAAAGGATGTTGTTGATCATATGGGACATCTAAGGCAAGTGTTTGACAAATGTAGGGATTATGTCATATCCCTCAATCCAAAGAAGTGCATCTTTGCTATCCATGAAGGTAAGCTTTTGGGTCATGTTGTTTCAAAATAAGGCTTATCTATTGACCCCGAAAGGATTGAAGCGATTCTAGGTTTATCCTTGCCTCAACACAAGAAGGGGATGCAAAGATTATTAGGGAAAATAAACTTTGTAACTATGGTAAATCCTATCACAACCATGTTGAAAAATAACAAAGTTTTTACTTGGACAAAGGAAGGTATGAATAATTTTGAAGAAATCAAGCAAGCAATTGAAGAATCTCCTACTCTCTTAAATCCAAATTGTGCTAAAGATTTCATACTCTATACTTTTTCTAACCTTGACATAATCTCAGTTATGCTTATGTAAAAGAATGATGAAAATGTTGAGTAGCCAATTGATTTCTTCAACCAAGGATTAGAGGACTATGAAGTTAGATATTATTTTATCGAGAGGCTTGCCTTAACTGTCATTAGAAGATTGAAAACAATCAAGAATATGATTTCCAAAAATAGTATTCATTGTCATGGTTTCCCATCCTAGCACTAAGGATTTTCTCCTAAGCAAGGATCTCAATGAAAAGAGAGCTGGATGGATCATGAAAGTGATGGAATATGACTTGACATTAAGGTAACCAACTTGGTAAGAGGAAGAGGTTTGTGTAAACATTTAGCATCTGATTTTTAAGAGCCAAAGGAGCAAGATTTGGTCAATCAAGTTCAAACCCAACCAACTAATCAAATGCAAAATCAAAATTAGACACAAGACATCATTGGTTTTCTTCAAAATGGTGAGTGTCCCAAAGGCTTAAAAAAATCTCAAAAGAGGTATTTTAGGCTACAAACTATTCCTTATTGTCTTGTGGATGGCATTATCTTTAAAAAAGATGTGAACAATGTATTGGTAAGATGAATTAACAAGGATCAATTTGATATGCTACTGGAAAAGTTCCATAATGGTGTAGATGGGGGTCATTTATCTCTTAGAAAAATAGTTGTAAAGATAATGAGGGATGGTTACTATTGGCCTAGTCTTTTTAAGGACTATTATCATTAGGCTAATGTTTGTCCTCAATGTGATTTCTTTGTTGTCAAGAAAAAGCTTGTAGCTCTTCCATTGAATCCTATCCAAGTGGACTAGCCTTTCATGAAATGGGGCATTGACTTCATTGACATGATCAACCCTCCATCAAGTGTTGGACACAAATGGATATGGACTACTAAAAACTACTTCACAAGGTGGGTAGAGGTTTGTTGCATTAAAAGAGGCAAATTAAAATGCTATCTTAGAGTTATATGATAGCATTGTAACAACGTTTGGAGTTCTTCATGTCATCATCTCAGATAATACACTTGATTTCATATGTGATAAGACTTTTGACTAGGTAGAAAAAAGTGGAGTTCATTTGAGTACCTCATCTAACAACTAGCCTCAAGGTTATGGATTGGTTGAGTCTACCAACAAGAATCTCATCAAGATCATCAAGAGGACATTGGAAACCAATCAAATAACATGGCATATCAAGCTGAAGACATCCTTATCGACATATAAAATCAATCTGAAGAAGTCAATTGGTAATTCTCCCTTTATAATTATCTATGGGAGAGAAGCTAGGTTATCCATATCATAAGAGCTCCCTACCTTCGAACTTGCACAACAACTAGATTTACTTGAAAACACTCCCATAGAGGTTAGATGATAGAATTAATGCAATTGTAGGAGGAGAGAGATGATGCACACAAAGCTTTGGAGCACCATGAATTTCTCATGAAGAAATCCTTTGACAAAAGGACAAGGGAAAGAATATTCAAAGAATGTGACTTAGTCCTAAAATGGGATGAGGATAGATCAAAACCAGGTAGACATATAAAGTTTGATACTTTGTGGAGTGCTCCTTACATCATCAGTATGTGCAACCAAAGAAATTCATTTTAGCTATCCAAGATGGATAGAGAAGAGCTACCTATTTTGGTGAATGGGATCCACTTGAAGTGTTAATTCTAGACCTTGCTAGCCATATAACATAAATACTTGTTATGTGTTTCCTTTGCTATCTTTGTTTTCCCTAAGTGCTTTGTAGCACAATTGTTTCCCTTTTAAGTGTTTTCTTTCCTTGTGTTTTATTTGCCATGTTTTTATTATATTTACTCTCATTCATGGGCTTGTTCTTTTTGGCTTTTGTTTGCCTTGCATGACTCCATGCCCAATGTAAGGATGTAGGTAGTTGTTCTTGGACATATCATTCATATCTCCCGCTAGAAATCACTAGAATGCTAACCCTTTTTCTACATAACCAGTTTGTGTTTCCTCTTCAACTAGTTTTCATTCTTCATTGCTCATTTTCTATGTTTGGGCCTTTGTTATTTGGGTTTTTCCTTATTTACTTTCCCTTCATTACTTTTTTTCACTTTGCTTTATTTTGCCTTAGCCCTTTCTTTGTCTTAGCCCTGAAGTGCCCTTTAGATAAGTTTTAAAGGGCCACTTCCCTTCGAAGTGCCCTTTGAAATTTTATAAAGGCACTTCATTTGCCTTGATTTCCCCCAAGTGTCCCTTCAAAAAAATTTCAAGTGCACTTTTTCATCTGAGTGTCCCTTTGAAACTTTTTTGAAGGGAACTTCTTGCACAAGTGTCCCTTCAAAACTTTTTTAAAGGGCACTTTTGCCATGTCTTTTCCTAAATACCCCTTAAAAAATTTTCTAAAGGGACATTTTTTTGTCCAAGTTCCTTTCAAGAATTTTCTTGAAGGGTCACTTTTTGGTCCATTCTTCAAAGTTACCCTTCATATTTTTTCTGAAGGGCTTTTTCCCCAAATGTTTCCCTTTAAAAACATTCTGAAGGGCCATTCCCTTTGGAAATGCCCTTGAAAAATGTTCAGAAGGGCCATTTCCTTTAGAAATGCCCTTTAGAATTTTTTGAAGGGGCCTTTTATCTCTTCCCAAATGTCCTTTGGAAATTTTTATAAGGACACTTTCCTACAGGTGTCATTTAGGAAATTTTTTCGATGGAACATGTAGCATGAAAGCAAAATTCTAGAAGGAAATCCATCAAAATTTTGTTTGAAGGAATTACTTTAGGAAAATTGTCAAACCATTTCTTGAAAAAATAAACCTGACTAGATTGCCCATGATGTGCTATAGGAAGTCAAAATTAAAGTAACAAACTAGTTATTAGGTCAATGTATGACATGTTGTAGAACTTCAAAATTAAAGTGGATAACTAGCCATTGGGGCCATGGTTCATGATGTATCGAAATAAATCAACACAAATCAGGTTTCCCAACATGCTTAACTTATGAATTTTATAAGTATAAGATCTTAGAAAACCCAAAAGTGTCTTGATAGTGAAAACTAGGTTTCCCAAGGTGTTTTGCTTATAAATTTTTATAAGTAAACTAGGCAAGAAAACCTGAATGGGTATGTAGGTGAAAATAAAGTTTAATCAAGTGATTTGCTTATAAATTTTTATGAGTGAAGTCATTCAAAAAAACCTAATAGGGTCTAGATAGAAGAAAATCAGATTTTTAGAATTTCTTAGCTTATAAGCTTGATCCAATGGTTGATCGATGATGCAGAACCATGATCTAAGTCATTTTTTGAGGACTAATCAAAAGTGAAGGACAAAGACAAACTAAATGAAAGTGACCTTTTTCATGACATTACACAAATTGATAAGCCAAGAAGAAGTGGTTTGGTGTAAAAAGATATTTTTAATAGCTATTGGGAAGCATCTTTAGAGGGGTAAGCCTATGGCATTCAAAAAGGTGACATGGATCAATCAAAGTGCCCTAATAAGCATCATTTGAAAAAATTAGTTTAAACTAAGGATAATGACTTCCAATAGATTTAATTCCTCTCTTTAGTGTAAAGGACCTCCATCCTCTCTCTCATTGCTATAAATAACACCCTTGGACTATTTTTATTAGACACATAGATAGTACGGTGATGCCCTACTGGAATGTTTTGCCATTTTATTTCATTTCACAAAATAAGCATAAGTTTTTTTTATTTCTAAGTTTTGGACATTTTCCTAGGCATGAAAGAGACATAGAGTGATAAAAAATGATGTTTTATCCTTTTTTTCTCTATCCTTCATGCTTTTGAGCAAAAATTTGATCCAATAGGTCATGTAGATTACATTTTAGCTGTCTGAGATTTTGCATATGTGTAACCCTTTTCTGGACTATATAGCTATTTTTTAGTTACTTACCTTGTGTGATCTCATTCATTTTGTATCTGCATTGAAATATTTATGTTTTAATCTTCTAGAGATTGAAGAATAGGCTTGTATTCTAATGCATTGTAAAAAATTATAGGGCATTCATATGGATAATAACTTTCAGTGTATCACCATTTTAGATTAGGCTTTTCCTTTATGCAAATTTCTAACCCTTTTAATCCAAACAAGCTGGTTTAGTAGATTTTATTACACAAAAGCTAATATAGGGAGCTAGCCCTTTCAACTTAGAGTTTCATTTCCACTTATAGCCACACCCACTATCCTAGAAATTTCCAAACATTGCCTAAATCTAGAGGGGGCTTGAACAACCCTCTTCTAGGGTGTAAGATTTGGAGACAACAGTTATATCATAGGTCACCATGATTATATGGTATAAAGTTTTAGGCTAGATCAATTCAAATGGTAGTTTGGTATGTATCAATATGTCCTAGAGGGTTCACACTACTTTTCTCATGTGATCATGGAGATTAGGGAGTGGGGGCCACTAGTGCCCAAGGTTGAGATGATTATAGACTATGATAGGCTACTCCACATACTATAGGATTATATCGAAGGTGTTATAAATGTAAGGGTTATTGATGCTTATGTTGCATGGTGGATTTGGGTGAGACTAATATAATTGATGAGGCCATTACCTCAATAGATAGTTCTATGTTAGAGGTGGGTCAAGATGAGGAAAGATTAGGGTCAAGGCTTGATAAAATAACATGGTCAGGTGCCATGATAGCTAGTGGTCCCATATTTTATGCCATTATAGGTTGTACATCCTTAGACATAGTAGGGACTAAGAGATGATATAAATATGTATGAATTGGGTGAGTAGGATGTGTATATGGGTGGTGACCTAGGTGGAAATGGGGGATATGAGATAAGAATAAGTTCAGGTAGAGATAGGTACATAGAGGATAAAGATTTGATAGAAAAACTCTAAAGGGAGATTAATGCATGCCTTTTAGATATTATATTAGGATCATTATGGATGGTTTATAGGAACATTTGGTGATATCTCAAGGAGATACCATGAGGTTTCAAGGTCTCATTATAGCCAAAGAAGTATAGATTTATACTATAAGAGGATAGGTGACATAATTGATAGGGGTTTATGCCTAATTAGTAACATGATACCTAGAGCTATTGATATTGGTTGGGGAGTAAGACTATGCTTAGGTGGATAGGGAGAGATTAACATCATTGGTGGATAGGCTCATAAAAGAGTGAGATGAGGCTCATCGAGCTAGGAAATGCATAGTTTTAGGAATAGTTAGAGACTTAACCAATGTGATTATGACCAATTATGATTCCTTGCACATGAAGGATTATTTCCTTTATGTGAAGGATGAAATAGCCTATTAGAGGTAGGCATATGAGGTGGTAGTTCCTACATAAAGGAGGGTAACATCTTATAGGGAGTACATGAGATCACAATGGACTAGTCAAATCTCTAGGTCTAGAAATGAGATTGAGTTAGAGTGGTTAGTGACATAACAAACAATGCAATAGGTAGTCATGGGGAACCCACCACTATGTCCACCAGTAGAACCAAGGTCAAAGATGGGTCAAAACGTCTAGTAGAGTTTCCCAAAGGATGGTACTGATAAGATCTAATTATGTAGCGCTTCTTTTTATATTATGATATGTATAGAAATTATTGGGATGTATAAAACATGATGTTGATAAATATATATAACATTATTTTTTGTCTTATTTCTACTTATACATGAACTCTTAATATTATTTTATTATCACATGATGTTTACATTTATATTGTTCTTGTTATGATATGTTTGGATATACTAGTTTTAAGAGAGGCATGTGCTTAGTTAGCATATAGATGTTGATGTATTTGTATTATTATGATTCATGTATGACTAGATGATAGAGGATAATTTAGGAGATGAACACCAAAAACTAATCATATAAATAGTTAATTAGACACACAATGTATGTTAAGAGATTCATATATTGCATAGAATCTTATGTGTTTCCAAAGTTGTCTTAAAATAGATATTATGTTAGGTATTGGGTATGGTATGTTTGGAAATGATCTTAGGTGTCACATTGACTTTTTTACTTTCATTACTTAGTGTCTACTATAACAAATGAAAATTATACATCATAAGTATGAGTAACTTATAATAACATTGTATTTCTATTTGCACTTGACCAGTTCAAATTTGAATATTTATAACTAAGGATAATGATAAAAATTTACTAAAACCAAAGTTAAAACTATTTACATTTAAACAAAGAGAAATATAAAAATAATAAATACAAAAATGTAACCTAACCTTAAATCAAGATGTGAACGATCAAGATTTAAGTAGGAACAAAACTATATCAACAAAGCAAGAACAAATTATTAAATAACCTAGAATTAAGATATGACTAAGCAACATCAATGTGTATTAATATTGTGTTCTTGAAAAATAAATAAATAAATAATAATCTAAATCCAAACATAAACAATTCAAGCCCAAGTTAAGGCCAAATAAAATATGTTTACAAGATGTATTCAAACACAACAGAAAAACTAATATAACAAATAAGATAAAATAGTAAAATAAAAGATGAAAATAAAGGCAGAACAAAACATCAAGAAACAAATAATAAAATGAATGAATAAAAAAACAACAATATATAAAATAAAAAATTAATAAAACAACAATGTAAACACAATAAAACACCAACAAATAAAATAAAGACACAAAATAATGCAAATATAAACTAATGAATAAATTAAAAGAACATTAATAAAAATAAATGGAGAGATAACAAGACACAATAAAACAATAATAAAAATTTAATAAACACACACAAATTATGGTTAATCAAACTATTACTACAAATAAAAAATATATTGTTCATGCATGTGTAATAGAGGTGTTATTCTTTATGATAGGGTGAACCCTAAGCTAAGAAATAACGATACTGATTGAATGAGACAAGAATAATGGATATAAAGTGTTGTTCCCAAAATTTATCACTCATTTTTGGGACAACATATGAGCTATTTTGGTCCTGCAAGCCAAAATTCTCTCTTTCCTTCTCAAAAATTGTTTTGAGCATTCAAATTCTTCATTATTCAAGCTTTTTCAGCTAAGGGACTAGCAGGTTCAATAGGTTCAATGACTTCCATAGGCGAGCTCTCTCAAAGAAACAAGTTCCCAAAACTTAGGAAATTTCAATGTTGGTTCAACACCAAGGTTCAACCAAAAGGTTCATCAGCAAGCTTCAAACAAAGGATTGAACCATTGAACCATTAAACCCCACTTCCAAAAGGTTCAAATGTTTAATAGGTTCAAAGGTTCAATGCCGTTAGAAAGCTTAAATAGTTAAGCACTTTGACAAAATTTCAAAGTTCAATCACTTCGGCAAGGTTCAATAGATTCAAAAGACTTAATGAAAAGAAGAAAGATTGAACCATTAAACCTTGAACCAAAAAAGTTCAAAGGTTCAACGAAATTAGCTCAAGCAGTCAATTGAATGAGCAAAACAAAAGATTGAACCACTGAACCAAAGTTGGTTCAATCAGTCAATTCAATTGGAAGGTTCAAAGGAGTCCCCCAAAGCCCAAAGGCTAAGGGCCCTTACAGAGGGTAGTAAACTAATGGCCAAGTGCCCTTGTGGAGGATAGGGAACAAAAGGATATCCTTTAGACAAATTGTTCAAAGGAATTCCTTTAGATATTTTGTCTGAAGGAATGATCAAATGCCCAATAGAAAGTGGCTAAGGTAAAGAAAAGGTTTACTTTGGACATTTTGTCTAAAAGAATTAAAGAAGAATGCTGCCCAAAGGACCTTAAAGGGTGGGTACCCTTATGGGGGGCTCTTAGCAACCAGGAAATGGACATTTCTCAAGGCCCAAAGGGACACCTTCACTTTGAGAGGTTCTAAAGACATTTTTTCTGAAGGAATGATCAAAGGCTCGTGCCCTGATTTCTACAAACTCTGTAGGTTTATTACTATGAACTCTACAGGCTTGATTCTATAGACTCCATAGGCTTATTTCTATGGAATCCAAAAGCCTAATTTATAAAAACTCCATAGGCTTGATTCTATAGACTCCATAGGCTTATTTCTATGAACTCTTCAGGCCTAATTTCTACAGACTCTACAAGCTTATTTCTATGGAATCCACAGGGTTGATTCTATGGAATCCATAGGGTTATTTCTATGGACTTCGTAGGCTCAATTCTATGGACTTCATAGGCTTGTTTCTATGGACTCCATAGGCTTGTTTCTATAGACTCAAAAGGCTTAGAGAAAACAAAGGCTTCTAAGAAAGAGGATGAACCATTGAACCTTGAACCAAAATGGTTCAAAGGTTTAATGGGTTCAATGGTACAAAGAAAGCTCTAAGAAAATGAAAGAAGTGGAAGATTATAGAGACCAATCCAAAGAGATGGTTCAAGTGAATGAACCAAAGAAGTGATGGAACTAGGGAATTGAGGAGGCCACCTGAACCATTAAAATAGTGAACTAATGAGGTACCCATGGACATAAAATTTAGGGTAATGAAATATGCATTGATTTTCAAATGTGGCACTGCCCTTAAAAACAAACTTAGTGACCAATTGAAGAGGGAGCCAAAAAGGCCAAGAGAAAGGGGAAAATATAGCTCAAGAGCTCAAATTTCAATAGGAAAGAGGGAAAGACTAGAAATATCTATATAGGAGTTTTTTCCAGTAGGTGGAATAGTCCACCAAGTAGATATTTGAGCTTGCAAACATTCAAGGTGTAGCTTATTTTTCTTCCGTTGGAATAAAAGTGAGGGGAAATTCATGTACATATTTAGTGAAAGACCCTATAACCCATGCAAAAGAGAAGATATTTGAGATGAATTGACATGCCACAGTTAAGTCAGATGCCCTGTTCCAACATGGCCTCCTGACAAAATAAAAAATGCATTCAAGGCATCAAATGTATCATGGGTCATTCCATGAAACAAGTGCCAAGTCTTCCTTGGCTTCTATATATTATAAATATCTTCTTTTATGCGAAAGGGTGATCTTTCCAGTTATAGAAGCAAAACTCTGCCAAAATTGAAAGGTGATTATTGAGACTTTGAGCTCATATTGTTGATCATATTTCTTTATATGAATGAGAAAATAGGTTACTTTTAGACTTTATGCTGTAACAGCTTGTGTCATTTAGGAGATTGTTCTTACGTCTATTTCATGAATGTGTTCTTGTCCATTTTGATGAAATAAGAAGAACTAGTGGAAGTAATCAGGAAGGTGTCCTGAAGCCAACTATGGAGAGACTTTGTGGTGCCACCATTGTCTTTAGTGTGTTTTCTATTTGTTTTTCTATAAAGAATCTTGGGATGAATTTGTGCCCCCATTATCCTTCATATTTCACTCTTGGGCAGTCGAGGTGGAGACTTTGTGCTACACCTTTTTTTGCTAGTTACTACGCCCCCTGTTACTAGTTACTTGTTACCTATCAAAAAGAACTCCTGATATTTGTTGTAAGACCACTTCTAAAAGAAGAGAAGTGCCTTTAATGTTTTCACCTAGATTTATCCTTTGTTTATGAACATCATATCTGAAAGAAGAGAGATGGATGGTGTTGTCCTACCCCTGAGTGTTATTTTTTGCATATATGTAGTATATAGCTCCTCATAGTTATAATAAACCTGCCCTTGATGAGAGGAGAGATTTGTCCCCTTCTGATGTGGTAAACCTGCACATTTGGCTGACTAATCTCCTTATGCTATGGTTAAAATCACCTATTTTTCTCATCAATTAGCTGGTGACAAAATATTCACCTAATAGTTTTTTGGTGACTATGCTAGGGAAGAGAACACAATTGGAAGCTTCAAGCTTCAAGCTGAAGCAGGGCTAGTTCTTTTCCATTTTTATTCTACAATCTAACAACTCCATGCTATACCAAAAGCTAGAGAGCCCAAGGTGATGTTGACCCTATTTTTGAGTTAGTGCAGTAGGGCAATTTCAATTTGTTTCCTCCATAACTTCAAGTTCAATGAATTAGGAGTCTTCCTCCTACTAATACCAAGTCACCAATACAAGGCAGGGCTTATTTTTGTACTATTAGTAGAGATTTGCCTATATATACTCCACCTAGATTTATTATCCCCACTTTCCATAATCAAATCATGGCAGTTCAAGGCCCTTGGAGTAACTCTTTTGGCCCACTCAATTTAACTCCACCTCTACATGAGCTACCACGCAATTTAAGGAAGAATTTCTCCAAATTCTTTAGTGATGGGAGAGTTCATCCTAATGAACACATTACAACTTTTAGCATAGCTTGCAGTGTGATCGGTGTGGAGTATGAGGACGTAGCAATCAATTTGTTTATGGAAACATTGCAAGGTGTTACTACAGACTAGTTTTATCATCTGCAGGCGCAGACTGTGACTGACTTGAACACTCTCAAAGCTAAGTTCAAAGCAATTTTAAAGCCTACAGAAGATGCACATGCCTTATTGGCCTAGCTCACACAGATGAAGAGGGAACCTCATGAACCTATGAGGGATTTTATAGCCAAATTTGACAAGCTAAGGAATATGATTCCTATAATTGCTTAGCTAACACTTGAGAACCTTAAATGTTTCTTCATCAACTCACAGTTGCCTAAAGTGAGTTTTTTGCTAAGACATGCTAGCCACATAGACCTTGCTACTTCTCAAGATTTGTCCATTGAGGTGGAAGATGGCCTTATCATGGTAGGAAAGATAAGGAGAGATCCTAATAGAGGAAAATATTCTTCATCTTATGAATATCTATCTAGAGGCACCACTGATTCAATGGTGTAGAAGCTGGCAAACAAATTACTTGCTCTTAGAAAGTAAATGGTGCAAGGGATGTCATGTGACCCTTCATATAGAGATATAACAAGGAGGACATCCCCCAATAAATCATACCAAGGCAATGCTGCTAGGAATCAAGGGTAGCTAAATTACCTTCCTCCCCCATAGGGGAAACTTGCCATTGAAGCACCTCCAACCAATTCAATAGTCAGATATTTTGAAATAGAATTTAATTTATTCTTCCAACTTGAGTTGAACCTAGAAGATGGTGCTAATATCTTCATAAAGGGAGAAGAAGAATTAGGTGGTGAGTCCAACATTGGTTTCCTAAATTACCAAGATGAACCTTAAAGAGAAGGCATAGCAGTTGAGGGATCATACACTATGTTCACCTAATCCAAGAATCAATCAGTCTAGCAAGCTAATAAAGAGAAAATAGAGGAGTGAGCTCAGCCTATAATCTCAATTGCCAAATGAGGAACTTCTCTACCTTTCCAGCTAAAAGACCCAGTGATTGCTAAAAAGGTAAGTACTTCAAGTATGCCTTCACCTTCAACTTTAATTTCATAGATCAGTCCTCCTCCTATAAAAACCAAAAAGATGAACTACCTTTCCTTGTTCCTAATTCATTTCAGATGTTTGACATAGTCGACCATGTCAAGAAAACTAAAATTCAAATGTCTGAATTTTAATTTCTACAATCCAACCTCGAGTAGTTGGATAAGTTGGTTAAATATGTGAAGAACCAAACCACCCCTATAGGACAAGAAGTTATAAAGGTAACTCATGATCCCCCAAGGAACATGTCCACCCCTAACAATCTTGTCATTACTCTTCTTACTGCTCCTAGGAAGACAAAACCTTTTTATGTCTCCCTGCTAATAAATAGACACTAGTTAAACAATTGCATCATAGACTTAGGTGCATTTGACAATGTCATGCCTACCAAAGTAGTAGAATCCCTTGGTCTCACATTAACCAAGACATTTAGGAGATGTTTCTCCATGGAGAACAAACAAGTGCCACTAGTGGGATAAATCAAGGACGCCCAATTTGCATTTGCAACATTCCCAGATAAGAGGATCAAGATGATAGTCCTAGTGGCTGACATCCCAGCCTCATATGGCATCCTTATTAGGCAAAATTTTTGCAAGGATGTTGGTGGTGAATTAAGCATGGACCTATCTGAGGCAAGGATCCCAATCAAAGGTGTTATGCATAGATTGCTCCCTGAGAAGGAGCAAAATATGTGGTCACTCAAACATCAATGCCTGAAGCTCAAATTTTGTTTGAGTCTTCAGGCATGGGAAATTAATTCTTGACCATAGAGGATGTTCCCATCTTAGCTAATGAAACCTCTGAAAATGACAATCTGAAAATTGGTTTAGATAAAATTGCAGAAGACATGAGAGAGCATAGTGCATGCCCAAAAGAACTCTCTCCTCCACACAAAGAGAAACCTAAGGTAAGGTTAGCTTCTGATGATGTATGGATACTAGAATTTTATGGTAGCTACTCCTCTACTAGTTCTAGAGCTAGGATTTTGTTGATATCTCCTCAAAGAGATATTTTTCCTTCTTTATACAAGTTGTAGTTTAGCAATACTAACAATACTGTTGAATACAAATTGTTGTTTCTTGGATTGAAGGCCACTCAAGACAAGGGTATCAAGATCCTTCATGCCAAAGGAGATGCTGAGCTGGTGGTTTATCAGGTGAGGAACCTGTACCAAACCAAAAATGAGAGATTGTGTCATTACCACAATATGGTTTGGGATCAAATTGAATGTTTTGATGCTTTCAACATCTTTGTAGTTCCCAGATAATTCAATGACCAAGCTAATGCTTTGGCTATTTCAAAAACTCTTTTGATTCCTCACTTAGATTTTAAAGGAGATAGGTACACTATCAAACTAGGATTTTGACCAAGTGTGCCTGACAATGTCAATCATTGGCAGGTATTCAATGGTGACAACGAAATCATCACCTTTTTGGAATAAAAAGATAGCTTTCAATAGCTCCACTTCGAAGACAGTGAGCCTTAGAAGCTTGAACCAACCCACAAATCAAGTTTAGACATAGGTGAGGATTTCCTACAACTTAAAGGGAATAAAATCCCTAAAGGCCTAGTTTCCCTTGAGAAGTTGTTTGATAAGCATGATAGGTTCATCAAATAGCAATAAATGGATTCAAGATCCTCTCAAGAGTTTGATCAAATAAATTTGGGTACCAAGGAAAATCCCAAGATGGTGAACATTGGGAAATGCTACACTCTAGAGGAGAGACTCATGTTTGTTGATTTGCTTCACCACTACATGGATGTTTTGGCATACTCCTATGATGAATTGAAGTCACTCAGGCCTAAATAAATTTTCCATGAAATTCCTCTCAAGGGTGATTTGGTGCCTTACAAGAAAAAATTCAAGTAGTAAAACCTAAAGATATTAGGTACTATTCTATCTAAAATACAAAAAATACTGAATGCTAGGATAATTCTCCCAATCCATCATTCCACATAGATTGCAAACATATTCCCTATGAGGAAGAAGAATGGTGAAATTTGCCTCTATGTGGACTTTAGAGATTTGAATTAGTCATTCTTAAAGGATAACTATCCTCTACCCAACATGGACCAAGTTCTTTTGATAGTGACCAGTTCATAGATGTTATCAATGCTAGATGGCTTCTCAGGATACAATCAAGTTGAAGTTGGTGAAGCAGACCAACACAAGACTACCTTCACCATGCCTTGGGGCACCTTTACATATCGAAGAATGCCTTTTGGCTTGATAAATGCTGGCACCACTTTCCAAAGAGCAATGGACCTCGATTTCAAAGATGAAATGGGTAAGTTCATTATTGTATACCTTGATGACTTAACCATATTTTCTAAGCATCACCCTGATCATGTGTGCCATTTACAAAAAGTACTAGAATGCTACCACCATAATGGCATTTCTCTAAATCCCAAGAAGTGTATTTTTGGAGTACTAGAAGGAAAACTTTTCAGACACGTTATATCCTGAGAAGGCATAAAGATTGACTCAAATAGAGTCAAATCCATCTAGGAGCTTACCTTTCCCACAAGTAAGACTGTATTTCACTCTTTCTTCAAAAAAGTGAATTTTTTATGAAGGTTCATCCCCAAGTTCATAGAGAAGACTCGCCATATCATAAACATGATGAAGGGAAAGGCCACCTTTAGTTGGACTGAAGAAGGCAAATTGGCATTTTGATACATCAACATAGCTATCACCCACACCCCAATTTTGGTTTGTCCAGATTATACCAAGGATTTCACAGTGTACAATTATGATTTTGAGCACACACTTTCAACAATTGTAGTTCAACAGAACAAAGAAGGTGTGGAATCTCCCATATCCTTCATGAGTTGTCCTCTCAAAGCTCATGAACTTAAGTATTCAAACATGGAGAAGCATGATTGTGCAGTGGTAAAGGTAGTAAAGTACTTCCATTTTTACATCCTCAATTCACACACTACTACCCTGGTTCTTGATACCACAGTTAAATCCATATTAACTCAGCAGGAGTTTGGAACTAAAAGAGGCAATTGGATTGCCAAAATCTAGGAGTTTGATATAGTTATCAAAAATGAAGCTTGTGTGGGGAAGGGATCTCGGCCAATTGATTATTGATAATAGACTAGAAAAGATGAGGCATAAAGAAGAAAAAATTGAAGACATGCCAACAATCCTCTTTGTCTCCACCATGAATGAGTGGTATTTGAATATTGCTCATTTTCTTACTTATGGTGAGTGTCTTGCTCATCTGTCTCATAAAGAAAAGAGGGCTATTAAATTCAAAGCTACCAATTTTGTCCTATGGTAAAATGACCTATATAAGAGGAGCCTTGATGGAGTGTTCCTTTTCTACGTGGATAAAGAACAACAAAACCAACTTTTGAAGTCCTTCCATAATCTGGCCTTTAGAGGACATTTTTTTCCTCTTATAACTACCCATAAGATTCTATGAGTTAGGTATTACTGGCCTACTCTATTTCAAGATGCATAAAAATGGGTATGAAGATTTGATTATGCCAATAGTTCGTTGGAAGACCCAAGTTAGATGCTCTACCTCTCAAGTTAGTGGTAATAGAAGAGCCATTTCAACAATGGGGAATCGATTTCATTAGTGTTGTAAACCCATATTCAAGTTCTATAGATGATTATGTCCTCACAGCCATATATTACTTCACCAAATAGGTGGAAGTAATTCCAACCAAGCATGCTACTTTATAATTAGTATGTGATTTCGTCAAAGAAAACATCATTTCTAGTTTTGGGGTCCCAACCAAGATTATCACAGACAATGCAGCCTATTTCTCTTCTTATGAGATCACTTAGTTCTATTTTTACTATGGGATTACCCTCTCCCACTCTTCTAATTATTTCCCATAAGGGAATGCCCAAGCTAAATCAAGCAACAAGAACTTGGTGACCATCATCAGGAAGCTAGTGAATGACAACCAACGAATCTGACATAAATCATTGGTTGATGCTTTATGGGTAGACAGAATTACACCCAAGAGGGTGATAGGTATGTCACCTTTCCAAAATTTTTATGCTCTTAATGTAGAGATACCAATCACCTTGGAATTGCCAGCACTAAAATTTGCAAAGGCAGTCGAAGATCAGACATATGAAAGCTCCATTGACAAGAGGATCGTGTGCTTAACTGAGTTGGATGAGTAGAAAACTATGGTGGTGGATTGAATTGCTATACATCAAAGTTTGGTGAAGAATCTCTTTGTTTAAAAAGCAAAAAACCATGATTTTTGGATTGGAGATCAAGTCCTATTATGAGACAAGAGAAGAGAACCAAAGGGAATGCATGGGAAATTTGATTCCCTATGGAGGGGCCCATTTACTATCCATTAGCTCAATAGTGAAAATATTTTACTATTGAAGTATCAAGATGGCACACCCTTTTCTCTACCTCATAATGGGCAACATCTGAAGCGCTTCAATTCTTGAAGTATCAGATAAGATCATCTGTACATATGTATATTTGTATAGTCTTTAGTTCTATTTTGTGCTTTTTGTTTTCATTTTTCCACCTTTATTTTTGGTTATCACAACTCCGTAGCCCAATGGCATACTTAAAGGCAATGGATATTATGCTTTCTACCCCCTCAACTATTCTAAAATTTCAACTGAAAGAAGTTCCCCAACTGGAGCCAGCTATTGTTCCCAAAATCTATCACTCATTTTCGAGACAACATATGAACTATTTTGGTCGTACAGGCTAAAATTATCTCTTCCCTTCTCAAAAATTGTTTTGAGCATTCAAATTATTCATTATTCAAGATTTTTTATCTAAGGGACTAGTAGGTTCAATAGGTTCAATGACATCCATAGGCGAGCTCTCTCAAAGAAACAAGTTCCCAACACTTAGGCAATTTCAAGGTTGGTTCAACACTGAGGTTCAACTAAAAGGTTCATTGGCAAGCTTCAAACAAAAGATTGAACCATTGAACCCCATTTCAAAAAGGTTCAAAGATTTAATGGGTTTAAAGGTTCAATGTCAGTGGTAAGCTTAAAGAGTTAAGCACTCTGGCAAAAGTTCAAAGTTGACCCACTTCTACAAGGTTTAATGGCTTCAAAAGACTTAATGAAAAGAAGAAATATTGAACCATCGAACCTTAAACCAAAAAGGTTCAAAGGTTTAATAGTTTAAAGGTTTAATGAGATTGGTTGAAGCAGTCAATTGAATGAGTGGAACAAAAGATTGAACTATTGAACCATTGAACCAAAGTTGGTTTAATCGGTCGGTTCAATGAGAAGGTTCAAAGGAGTCCCCCAAAGCCTAAAGGCCAAGTGCCCTTATGGATGGTAGTGAACCAATGGCCAAGTACCCTTGTGGAGGGTAGGGAACAAAAGGATATCCTTTAGAAAGATTTTCTATAGCAAATTTTACAAGGTAAATCCTTTAGACATTTTGTTCAGAGGAATGATCCAAGGCCAGATGGAATGTGGCTAAAGCAAAGGAAAAGTTTCCTTCAAACATTTTGTCTAAAGGACTTGAAGAAGAATGCCACCTGAAGGACCCTGAAGGGCAAGTACCCTTGCAGGGGGCTCTTAGCTACTAGGAAATGGACCTTTCTCAAGTCCTAAAGGGACACCTTCCCTTTGAGAGGTTCCAAAGACATTTTGTCCAAAGGAATGATCAAAGGCCCATGGCCTGATTTCTATGGACTCTCCAGGCTTATTACTATGAACTCTGTAAGCTTGATCCTATAGACTCCATAGGCTTATTTCTATGGACTCCATAGGCCTAATTTATATAGACTCTACAGGCTTATTTCTATAGATTCTATAGGCTCAATTCTATAGGCTCCATAGGCTTATTTCTATGGACTCTATAGGCCTAATTTCTATGGAATTTGTAGGCTTATTTCTATGGACTCCGTAGACTTGATTCTATGAACTCTGTAGGCTTATTTCTATGGACTCTATAGGCTCAATTCTATGGACTCCATAGGCTTGTTTCTACAGACTTTGTAGGCTTGTTTCTATGGACTTGAAAGACTTAAATAAAGCAAAGGCTTCTAAGAAAGAGGATGAACCGTTGAACCTTGAACCAAAATGGTTCAAAGGTTTAATGTGTTCAATGGTATAAACAAAGCTCTGAGTAAAAGAAAGAAGCAAAAGATTCCAGAGACCAATGCAAAGAGATGGTTTAAGTGAATGAACCAAAGAAGTGATGGAACCAAGGGACTGAGGAGGCCACTTGAACCATTAAAATAGTGAACCAATGATGTCCCCGTGGAT
Organism: Torreya grandis; assembly: GCA_037957365.1. Lineage (NCBI taxonomy): Eukaryota > Viridiplantae > Streptophyta > Pinopsida > Cupressales > Taxaceae > Torreya > Torreya grandis. Next base: position 168,401 of record JARHVA010008495.1, on the reverse strand, counting down.
GTCAAATTTAGGTAATGAAATATCCTTTGATTTTCAAATGTGGTGTTGAACCTAAAAACAAACTCAGTGACTAGCTAAAGAGGGAGCTGAAAAGGCCAACAGAAAGGGGAGAAGATAGCTTGAGAGCTCAAATTGTAATAGGAAAGAGGTAAACACCAGAAATATCTATGTAGGAGTTATTTTTAGTAGGTGGAATAGTCCACCAAGTACATATTTGAGCTTGCAAACATTAAAGGTGCAGCCTAATTTTCCTCCCTTGGAATAAAAGTGAGGGGACATCCATGTACATATTTGGTGAAAGACTAGATAACCCATGTTGAAGAGAAAATATTTGAGATGAATTGGCATGCCACAGTTAAGGTAGATGCCTTATTAAGGTGCAGCCTAATTTTCCTCCCTTGGAATAAAAGTGAGGGGACATCCATGTACATATTTGGTGAAAGACTAGATAACCCATGTTGAAGAGAAAATATTTGAGATGAATTGGCATGCCACAGTTAAGGTAGATGCCTTATTCTAGCATGGCCCCCTGACAAAACTAAAAATGCATTCAAGGCATTGAATGTAGCATGCGCCATTCCATGAAACAAAGTGCCAAGTCTTCCTTGGCTAATATATATTATAAATATCTTCTTTTATGCAAAGGGAGATCTTTTTGGTTATGGAAGTAAAACTCTACCAAAATTGAAAGGTGATTATTGAGACATTGAGCTCAGATTGTTGATCATATTTCTTTATATGAATGAGAAACCAGGTTACTCCCAAAATTTATGTTGTAATAGCTTGTGTCATTTAGGAGATTGTTCTTACATATATTTCTTAAATGCATTATTGTCTATTTTGATGAAATAAGTAGAACTAGTGGAAGTAATCAGGAATGTGTCCTAAAGCCAACTGTGGAGAGACTATGTGTTGTTACCATTGTGTTTAGTGTGTTTTCTATTTGTTTATGTGTAAAGGATCTTGGGATGACTTTGTGCCCCCATTATCCTTCATATTTCACTCTTGGGTAGTTGAGGTGGAGACTTTGTGCTACACCTTTTTTTGCTGGTTACTATGCCCCTTGTTACAATTTACTTATTACCTATCAGAAAGAACTCTTGTTGTTTGCTGCAAGACCACTTCTAAAAGAAGAGAAGTGCCTTTAGTGTTTTCACTTAGATTTCTCCTTTGTTTGTGAACATCATCTGTGAAATAAGAGAGATGGATGGTGTTGTCCTACCCTTGAGTGTTATTTTTTGCATATATATAGTATATAGCTCCTCACAGTTATAGGGAACCTCCCCTTGATGAAAGGAGAGATTTTTCCCCTTCTGATGTGGTAAACTTGTTGACCATTTTTTCCCAATTGGCCAAAAATTAGTCCCCTTCTTCCCTTGATATTTAGAGCCAGTCAATTTTAGGTTTCATAAGTTCATCAGCCTTGGTTCATGAACTAGTTCAATGCTTCAGCTTGGTTTAACCACTAAGTTCAATGCTTCGCTAGTTCAATCGACACTTGGTTCAAATATTTGAGTTCATCAAGCTTCAAGTTCAATGTTGGTTCATCACTTGATTCAAATGGATTTAGTTCATTCAGTGGTTTCAATCATTTAGCTCACTCATTTAGTTCAGTGACATCAATTCATCAGCACGTAGTGTTGAACCCTTGAATCGGTTCAACAGATTGGTTCGACGCATTAGTTCAACATGCTAGTTTAATGAAGGGCTTGGTGTGTAGATTTTAACCATTGAATTGGTTCAATGAATTGGTTAAATCATTTGGTTCAACACATTTAGTTCAACAAATTAGTTCAATCTCTTAGTTCATCAGCAAGTTCAACGCAAATGGTTCAGTCAGCTTGGCATGCAGCAATGAACCGTTGAACCGTTGAACCAATTTTAGTTCAATGGGTTGGTTTAATGAAGTGTCTAACAGTCAAAGGTCCAAAATCCCTTACAGAGGGTAGTTCAAGATCCAAAATCCCTTATGGAGGGTAGAGAACATTTCAATGGGCAGTCGAAGGGATTTAAGGGATAAAAGACTTAAGCGATAGGCCAAATTATTTCAAACTTTTTATCTAAAGGAATTCCTTCGAATAAAAGGCCCAAAGGAATTCAGGGGAAGATCAGTTCAAAGAGGCTACTAGTTCAAAGTGAAAGACCACCACCTGATAGAAAATAAAAAGTAGCCAATTCCCAAAAAAAAATTATCCACAGGAAAAAAGCCTGAAGTATAGAAGCCCACAGAAAAGACCTGATGACATTTTTCCAAGGACAGTGACATCCTGAAAGCCATCATTTACAAGCAAATGAACTAGTCGTTGGGTGACAGCTGCATGAATGTCAAATTTAATGTAATGAAATAGCAATTTGCTTTTGAATTAAAAGAGCGCCAACCATGGAAGGAGCCTAAGGAATGTAGCGACCTGCCAGAAGATCACCCCCAAGGGCTGAAGGAGTAGGAAGAAGACAAGGAGTAGAAAATACAAATCAATTCAAGTGGCAAAGGGAAGGTGAGTTATTTCTAGATGAGTGGTGTAGCCTATTTTCTATAGTTGGCATTGATGAGGGGACAAACTGTAGTCTGTTTATAGAAAAGAGGTGTAGCCATGTTCTTACATCAATGCTTGAATGCCAAAGTAAATTTTGGTGATTGTATAACATGGTTCCATTAGGCCTCTTCTATAAAAATGACATCAGTAACAGTGGCTTCCTCTTCCCAAGGTTCAGAACGCACATGGGCCACTTGAAAAAATGAGCACCAAAATCTTTCCCAAGAGGTGCCAAGTTTTCTTCCTCTTCTTATATATTGTAAATTTCTCTTTTGAGAAGGGATGGACTCTTAGCCTTAAGGAAAAACTTTGCCCAAAAATCTCTCAGGCTTATAGGGCAGAGCTGCCAAATTTTTACCTTGAATTAAAACATAGCATTTTTACCTCCATTTTGAGTTTTGCATCTTTATTATGTGTCTATGCCTTGATTCTTTGTTAAGTCATTTTATTAATGCTTTTGCAGAATGATTTTAGCATGTCTGGTGCATTTTTTTAGTTTCTTTTTATAGGTCTGTCAGAAGAGTCTCTAGAGGAGTATAAGTGAAGTGGAAAGGCTACTGCAGTATGTCTCAGAATGCTTCTAGTAGTTATTTTCTCCCTGTATCTCCAAAGACCCTTGACCCACTGATGCAGAAGGTTTTCTCATGTCAGATGAAGTGTATTGGAGCTAGTTCTCCATGGAAAGTGTATGTTCAGGAAGAGTATATCAACCTTTTCTGGTGTATCACCTTTTCTTTTTTAAGCTTAGGTTCTATTTTTATCATCTCTCTCCCTTTTCATCCCCCCCTTTTTTTCAGTTTATTTGTTAGCAGTAGGAGAAACTAGGGCCTAAAAGATACATCAGAGGGAGCTAGCCCTTATCTAGAGACTCTCCCCTCCAACTTTGCTAGTCCCATAGGTAAGAGGGGAGTTTCCATTATTGTGTGTGGAAAGGCAGGAGCTCGGCCTATTAACTTAGGTGCAATCCATTGTGTCAACAGTTTTTGGCACACCCAGTGGGACCAACTAGGACAAATTGTGTCCATAGAGTTGAATAATTTTTGATGTGTTCTTCAACCAACTAGCCTTTAGAGGATTTTGCATCAACACCAATGGTGACTCCAAGTTGAATCAACTAGTTAAGTAGCCTGGTGCCATTAGAAATCACTTTCTATATGTATAATTATTTTACAAAAAATCATGGACCTTGTATTCCTTCATGCGACTATGATCAGGCTCTAGTTTTTTATGCAATCCCCTCAAGTATCTCTCCTAGTTGCCTTGCAATGATAAGGGAAGTGGATCTAGAGATTGATAGACTAGAGGAGTGGTATAGATATCAGTAGGAGCTGATATATAGAGAGAAGAGTGTCTGTTTAGACAAGCTTAGGCCTTGCAATCCATGGAGGAGGAGGTAGTAAAATGGATAAATCCATTTATTAAAGGTAGTTAGCCTTATGTGCCCCCTTTTATCCTAAATAAAGCCCCATCTTGTGCACCAAATCCTTTTTATCAGATAGCACTTGCTCACTCTAGCTCATTTGATGCATCTACTCTCAATCTTGTGTGCCTAACTTTCCAACATCAAAGGGCATTAGAGCAACCCCCATGGATGTCAATCTTCTCAATTCCTTAGATTGTGAATCTTCCTTTGGGGGAAGTACCATGAGCCCACACATTCCTCTTCTAGGGACTCTTTCGGTGCATCAGTAGTCTCTTCCTAACATTCCTTAATCTCCCCAAGTCTTTCAACATGATGTGCAAATTCCAAGTTGGAGGAGGGAATGCCAAGAACCAGCCTAGAGCCTTGAAGAGGATGATGTTGGTGACCTCCAAGAATGACTCTTTCAGGATAATCTAGCCAAGAAAATTGAAGTTTTAGAGGCTAGGATGAGACTACTTCGTGAAAGAGAGATAGAACTTCCAGACCTTGTGGAGGAACCCCAAGACCTTGGAGAAAACAAAGTTACTGCCTGTTTACAGGAGCAAAATTCTAATTCTGAGATCCTGAACTGGGGAAAAATGGTAGAATCATGTGGCAGGGAGGAAGAAAAGAAAGTTTTTTTTAAAAACCTTGAAGAAGCTAAGGCTATTCCTACTCATGATGATACTGGTGATCTCTAGGAAAGGATTTTCCAAGAGGATATGGCCAAGAAAATTATAGAGTTGGAATCTAGAGAGAGATTCCTCATTTAATGTGTGATGGATCGTTCAGACCCAACGACGCATTCCATTTCTAAACACACCCTACCTACACATTTCCAAGAGAGCTATTAGGCCACACCTGATATTGATGAAGTGCTAACCAAGTGGAAGGAGGAGAATCATTTGATTCTAGCTCAAGGACTGCCTCCTCTTCCACATGGTTTTCACACTTCACCCCTTCTCAAGGAGGAACCTATTCTTTAGGAGGTGAGTGAGGAGTAGAATATCCAAGATATAGTTTCCCAAGGGGCTATCATGAGTAACAACGAAGGTGGAATCATCATGGAGATGCCTTATGAAGACCTCATTAGCAATGGAGAAGACACAAGGCACACATACATGTAGATGTTCTAGCAATATGAAGAGGAACTTAAGCATGGTGAGCTCTCTTCCCCTTTGTTGATGAACTTCCTTGTTGCTTCAATGAAGAGGATGACTACACTGGGGATCTTGAGTTAGAGGAGGATCAGGAGGATACCTTTTAAAATCTAGAGACCCTAATCATCAAGGAGGAAAAGGAGAGGTCTGTCTTCTTGGAGGAATGCCTTAAAGAAGAAAGTTTTAAACAAAGATGCAATGTTCTATGGGATGAGCAATCATTTTGTGATTCCATTTCAGACATCACAATAGTCACGCTTCTTCAAGAAGGCCAAGAGGGAGTAGAGGATGAGTCTGACAGAGTCTGCAATGAAGCAGAAGGAAACAGGTCAGACCATGATGCACTATAAAGGAGCTATACATATCAAGGGGCTTGTGGTGATGAGCCAGTAGCCATTTATTTCTTAGTGAAGAGCACAAGCATGAAGGACTAATGTTTAACAAGCCTCTAGGGACAAGAAAAATAAATGTATGTTGGAGGCATGTTTGAATCTAATCCACTCATGGATACCAACCAATCCAGGTGATAGGCAAGAGGAGTAGGTCACTAACTCTCTTTTTCATTCAGCTATTTGCTTGACACCATAAGTCTTCTTATTAGGAAGGGGACTTAATAAGTTTTCCCTTTGATCCAAGAGGGAAGTAGATACACTTGGTTAGCTATATATAGTAGTTTTGTTTTCAATTTTTTTTCCTGCTTTCCCTAAGTGCAGTTTGCACAAGTAGTGTTTTTTAGCCTTGTGTGTGTTTCCCTTTGTGTGTGGGGTAAAAGCTTCATGTTTGATTCTTGGATATTTTTGGGGCCATTGCTAACCTTTCTTCAAAGCTGCATTCTAACTTTATGCCCAATGGACTAAAGGCAATTGGTCTTTAAGCATAGTAGGCATGCTTCCCCTAGGAGTCACCAATTTGTTGACCATTTTTGCCCAACTAGCCATAAATTGGTCCCCTTCTTCCCTTTCTATTCAAATCCAGTCAATTTTAGGTTCCATAAGTTCATCAACCTTAGTTCATGAGCTAGTTTAATGCTTTAGCTTGGTTCAACCACTAAGTTCAATGCTTCACTAGTTCAATCGGCACTTGGTTCAACCACTTGAGTTCATCGAGCTTCAGGTTCAATGTTGGTTCATCACTTGGTTCAAACTACTTTAGTTCATTTAGTGGGCTCAATCATTCAACTCAATCAGTCATTTTAGTGACATCATTTTGTCAGTGTGTAATGTTGAACCATTGAACTGATTCAATAGATCAGTTCAATGCATTGGTTCAATGTGTCGGTTCAATAGGTTGGTTCAACGAAGGGCTCAATGCATAGCTTTAAACCATTAAACTAGTTCAATGAATTAGTTTAATCATTTGGTCTAGCACCTTTATTTTAATCACTTGGTTCATTGGCAAGTTCAAAGAAAATGGTTCAATTGGCTCGGCGCGTAGCATTGAACTGTTGAACCATTGAACCAATTTTGGTTTAATGGGTTGGTTCAATGAAGTGTTCAGCAGTCAAAGGTCCGAAAGCCCTTGTAGAGGGTAGTTTAAGATCTAAAAGCCCTTGCAGAGGGTAGAGAACATTTCAATAGGTAGTCGAAGGGATTTAAGGGATTAAAAAACTTAAGTGATAGGCTGAATTCTTTCAGACTTTTTATTTGAAAGAATTCCTTCAAACAAAAGGCCCAAAGGAATTTAGGGGAAGCTCAGTTCAAAGAGGCTACCAGTTCAAAGTGAAGGACTGCCACCCAACAGAAAAGACAAAGTAGCTAATTCCCGTGGATTTTTTTTTCTGGGAAAAAGCTTAAAGCACAAAAGCCCATAGAAAAGACCTGATGACATTTTTCCAAGGACGGTGATGTCCTAAAAGCCATCATTTTCAAGGAGACGAACTAGCCATTGGGTGATGGCCATGTGAATGCCAAATTTAATGTAGTGAAATAGTTGTTTGCTTTTGAATTGAAAGAGTGCCAACCATGGAAAGAGTTCAAGGAATATAGCGACCTACCAGAAGATCGCCTCTAAGGGCTGAAGGAGCAAGAAGAAGACAAGGAGTAGAAAATAATAAAGCAATTCAAGTGGCAAAGGGAAGGTGAGTTATTGCTAGACGAGCGGTGCAACCTATTTTCTCTAGTTGGCATTGATGAGGGGACAAATTGTAGTTTGTTTATAAAAAAGAGGTGTGGCCATGTTCTTACATTAATGCTTGAATGCCAAAGTCAATTTTGGTGATTGTATAACATGGTTCCATCAGGCCTCTTCTAGAAGAATGACATCAATAATAGTGGCTTCCTCTTCCCAAGGTTTAGAATGCACATGGGCCACTTGCAAAAAGGAGCACCAAAATCTTTCCTAGGAGGCACCAAGTTTTCTTCCTCTTCTTATATATTGTAAACTTCTCTTTTGAGAAGGGATGGACTTAACCTTAAGGCAAAATTCTACCCAAAAATCTCTCAGGCTTGTAAGGCAGAGCTGCCATATTTTTACCTTGAATCGAAACATAGCATTTTTACCTCCATTCTAAGTTTTGTATCTTTAGTATGTGTCTATGCCTTGATTCTATGTTAAGTCATTTTCTTAATGCTTTTGCAGAATGATTTCAGCATGTCTGGTGCATTTTTTGAGTTTCCTTTTATAGGTCTATCAGAAGAGTCTCTAGAGGAGTATAGGTGAAGTGGATAGACTGCTGCAGTGTGTCTCAAAACACCTCTATTAGTTATTTCCTCCCTGTATCTCCATGGACCCTTGACCCACTGACACAAAAGGTTTTCTCATGTCAGTTGAAGTGTATGGGAGCTAGTTCTTGATGGAAGTGTATGTTCAGGTAGAGTAGATCAACTTTTTCTGGTGTATCACCTTTTCTTTTTTAGGCTTAGGTTCTATTTTCAGCATCTCTCTCCCTTTTCATCCCCCCCCCTTTTTTCATTTTATTTGATAGTAGTAGGAGAAACCAGGGCCTAAAAGATACATAAGAGGGAATTAGCCCTTATCTAGAGACTCTCCCCTCTAGCTTCGTCAGTCCCATAGGTGAGAGGGGAGTTTCCATTGTTGTGTGTGGAAAGGCAGGAGCTCGACCTCCTGCCTCAGGTGAAATCCACTGCATCAACAAAACCTACACATTTGGCTAACCAATCTCCTTATTCTATGGTTGAAATCACCTATTTTCCTCATCATTTAGCTAGTTACAAAATATTTACCCAACACAAAGTTTCCCCCATATGATAAGGAAATAAAAACACAAAAATAAGGAGGGAAATAGAATAAAAGGAAGATGTGGTTTATTTGACTCTAGATGCACATGATAAGTGGGTGTTGCATACATAGTTCCATGGATGCAATATCTAACATAAAATTTAGGCCAAATGTAGTTCTCTCAAGATATGGGATATAATAAAATGATGATAAGGTAACTTGAGTGTATGTGTTTTATAGGAATAATGTAATGGGATCACAAAATTATAATTGCATGAGAAAAAGAGGGTATGGTTCCAAGTTAAAACCACACTAAAAAATAATAGATGAGTAGGCTCAAAGGAGATGAATTGGGGATTTATAAGGCCTATTACATATAATGTTGAGAAACAAAAAAAGGCTCATGAAATGGTGAGCTCATAATAAAAATGCAAAGGTAAAATAATGGATTGTGTTTAAATGAACAATGCACACAAGGGTCTCACAAAATGGCAAGAACATGAGAAAAGGTTACTCAAAAAATGGTAAGAACATAAAGTGAAGCCAAGTGGTAATTAGTGTATCTTAGTTAAATACATAATGCTCACAATAAAAACTCACAAAATAGTGAAAGTATAAGGCTTAAGGCCAAGAAGGATGGGGTAACTAAATGAAAAGTGGTTACTCATGATATATTCAGTGTTCCTAAGATCCTTAAGGCAAAGAAGTGGTCTAAAAATAAAAGAAAGTGTGAATGTGGCCAAGCTAACTCAAGATACCCCATATATCCAAGTGTTGCCTACATAGTCTATTTGAACCTTAGGCCAATGTAATTCTCAATAAATGGGAGTAAAAAAACCAAGGTGATCTAGAAATAAACTGAACAAATAACAAAACTTTGATGGATATATATCTCTCATGGAAATTCTAAGGCAATTTTCAGGATTTTGTGTTTTATAGTTTTTTTTTAAGTGTTTACAAATGTTTATGGGTTTTATAAGTGTCTCAACTTGATTGAGAATTATGAGAGACTAATTTTTATAACTCAAAAAATGGGGAGAGAGTTGGAAAATGTTACTTTAAAAATAGTGAGAATGCTCAAGATCAGAATAAACAAAGGTTCAAGGAAATGATTTTAGTCTTTCGATGTATCAATTTGTAATGTTTTATTGTGTTTTTTGGGATAAGCAATAGAAACAAAATATTAAAAAAGGCTTAGGGAACTACTAACTGAGGATATACACTTCCACATGTAAGAGTTCAAACAAAATCTAAACCAGATGCAATAGGGGTCATGAATATAAACAATGGTATAAAAAAACACTTAGCTAAGTAGTTACATATCCACATGCAAGTAATATCTAAAATAGATACAATAGAATCTATGATCCTATCAAGGTGAAAATGACTACTAAACAATAAAACAATAATAATAAAATAGTATGCAGTGTTAAATAAATTTGAGTAACCATTCAAAAGGAAAAAACATATGCTGACATATCCTTGTAAACTTGTCTACAAAAAGAAGCTATCCAATTAGTATCATAATTGGTTATTGGATACAATGGTCCATAGTGGAAGGAAAATGAGTTTAGTGGCATATAAATGATCCAAGTGATAATGGTCTAGGGGTACAATAGTCTAGGGTTAGAATGGTTCAAGTGGGTGAACAATAAATAGTGTGATAATCCTATAGGGTAGGAAAAATTTGTAAGATCCAATAATGGCTAGCGTAATTTATAATATTCTTTAGGATTGTGACAATGGTTTTATTATACACCTTATCTTGATCATTTCCTTGTGGGTTATATGGTGTGGATCTCTTATCTTTGATTTTGAACATGATGCCAAGAGATTTAACATCTCAGTTTACAACTGATCCACCATTATCAGATATAATACAGGCTAGGATACCATATTGATAAATTATATGGTAATGGATAAAATTGGAAATATACTTCCTAGTGATGTAAGTGAGAGTAATGGTATCAATCCACTTATTTCAATACTTATTACTAGTGAGAATGTGCTTGTATCCCTTAAAAGAGGTTGGGTTTATTTTCCTAATGAGATTGAGACCCCATGTAAAGAATGACTATGGTATAGTGATTGGTTAAAGTGATAAGGAATGTGTGTTTATAAGATTACCATGTTGGTGGAAATAAACACACTTCCTAACGTGATTACAAGCATCTATTTCCATCTTGGGCTAATAGTATCCTATTTTGAGGAGTTTCTTGGCTAAGACTACACCACTGGTGTGGGCTACAAAAATTCCTTAGTGAACTTCTGTAAGAACTAACTTGGAATTTGTCAAAGATAAATAATGAAAAATCATTCCATTATATACCTTATGATAAAATGTGTTTCCAATGAGGCTATAATGGGATAGATAATGAAGGAATATTTTGGAGCGATTATGTGAAAGGTTAGGAGGAAAGACTTGGTTGTGGAATTAATTATAAATGTCTTGGAACCGAGGTATTTTAGGTGAGGGATTGGGACAAACAATGGTGCATACCCTCTCTAAATTTGGAAATACATGAGTAGGTTGAAGAATATTTTCAATGAGGAAGTGATAATATTTAATGTATGCAATAATAAAGAATGCATCAAATCTACAAATAAATCCTATCTTAGAGAAGATATATCCTACTTACACTTCTAACTAGGGATACATTAGATAATCAATAACATGACCAATATGGATCCACTAAATCTAATGAGGGGAAATCTTATCATAAATAATATCACTAGGGAGGGTTTTAAAGCCTCCAGTCAAGTAAAACTATGCAATAACCCTAACTAGGTCTTATTTTTTCATATTCACAATAATAATAATACGTAAAACAAAGAAATCTAATATAGTGTTCACCAAAGCTTATGGAAAAAAATTAGGGTAATAAACACTAAAATTAAACATGCATAGAAGACATATAGTAATGTCAATGTATATAAAATCATAATACATGGAAGTTAAGTGAAAATGCATATCTATCTACTCTTATAAATGAGGAACAAAGTTAGGAATATTTACCTTTGAAGGTGAACTCCCTAATCCTCAATCTCTCCCTTCGCTAAGGTGCTTCACAAGAGGTTATTGTGTTTTTGTTGTAGAATCAATTTTCACCCTTAGAGAGGGTTCTTTATGCTCTCTCCAATTAAGATACATTATTAGAACAACCACAGGTTGTGGGTTATCTTATAATAGGGTTGAACCTCTGGAGAAGGTTGACTTCCTCTTGATGGATCACCTAAACTAATGCGACTATTGAGAAAATGGTTATAAATGGGGAAAAGGGATCCTAATAAGGATAAAAGGTGATGCAACAACTAAAAATGGTAAACTCCCATAAGCTTAAACCCACATAGGATCTATAAAAGATAATGCTAGATCACACAACCTCATAATATAGCTCAGTGCCTAAGTGTTTCGTGGACTAGGTTCAGGCAAAACACTAATCTAGACCTACAAACAACTTGAAAACACCTTAGAAGAGGAAAATAAGGAGGATAATGGACATTGAATAATCTCTTTCACAAGGCCATCATGTACAACTCACTAAACACTGATCCAAGGCAAGAGATAGGTAAATAATGTCTTTTATTTCATCAAGAGGTAGTTCTTAAAAATGTTTGACATAGTTTAGCCTAATCAAGATGAGCATGTTTTGTAATATCTCAGAGAGGCCCTCTCTTTTCAATATTAAATATTCCTTATGAGAGTATATAATATAACAGTGTCTGAGCAAGCTTACAAAAATGGAAAGAATGGGTGATATAGAGAAAGGAAGAAGAGAGAAAAGGGAGAATGTTAACCAAGAATAATCAATGAGCTAGAACCTATCAATGAATGCTCCACCACACTTAATCCAATTTGGACTAACCCTTCATCAAAAAATTTAACCTACATTTTCTCTAATTATTCTTCAATTTCTTCTCATTGGTTGAGAAATACACTAGAGGATAAGAGTCTATTTTGTAGATGATGAGTCATGATTCTTTCAAGGAAGAAAGATCCTTAAGATCTAAACAACATTGAGTGATCCAATGGCTTCTGTAAACACAAAATATTTTTTCTTTGATCTTATATGCTACCTTTCACTTGATTTAAATGTAAGGATAAAGTCCTCATACCTTGAATCTAGACACAACCATTCCATGTTTGATTTTAGTGGTGGTAAGTACCTACTTTATCAAAGATATAGCCATGTCAACATATAAGACACCTCTCCACACTCACACATCTACCCTTACTTTGAAATTTGAACCCAAGTCTACTATAGATGAAAACTAATATGAATTATTAGTTTTCATATAGTCTTAATGTTGATGAAATGAATCTTATCATGTGTTTAACCTCATTTTTACAAGTTATTAGGAATTTTTAAAAAATTAAATTAGATTTAATATGACCATAAATCAGATCTAACTTTTGAAATAGCATACATCATGGAAACATTCCTCAAATCATATATATTATGAAAGCATAAAATGGAGAGAATAAGATAAAAACACACATAACACATATCTACTTTGGTTCACCCAATGTGGGATATATCCACCAAGAAAGTTCTCAAATAAAAAAATAATCTAAAATAAGATCAAAATGAACTCTCATAGAGATAGAAAAATATCCTATAGAAAATAATGTACAAATAGAAAAACTTTTTCTTACACCTACACAATGTTGTATCTCACAAGCTACTATACTACACCCTACAATAACACCTACACTTTGGTAAAATACCTACACTTTGACTCTAATCCTCAAAGCCACACCTTGAAAATAAACCATCAACCTCTAAAGGCCACACCGCACCTTGTATATATTGTAAATGAAGGAAACTCCACAAAAGCAAGAGAACTTTCACCATGATTATCCAAGATAAACATCATCCACTAAGGACAACTTAGTTCCACCTCATCAAGCTCATCCAAAAGCTTACCCAAAAAGGAACATGATAATATTGACTCTCCACCTTTTAAGGCATATTTTCTAATAATCACGTGATCACAACCAACTCCTTGTAACAAGGAAGGAAATAAATTTTCCAATGAATAACCAACACCCTTAGAATAAGGAAGTCAACATGGAAAGTAGACATCTAACAACTAACTCCATAAAACATGGAAATATAAAAATTAGATAAAATAAGGAATATTCCACTCACATGTTGAGCAAGGTTCCATAAAGGGGGAGTGGGGAAAAATGAGCTCCCCACATTTGTGGATCTTTGTAGGCCACCAAAATATATTCCTATGGTCATGTGATAGCCCCAAAGGGCTCCACACTCAATAATCTCCCACTTAGAGACCATTTCTTCTTAATAGAATTTGTCATTGCTCCATGACAACTAAGTCCAACCAAATCTGAATATAGTCTCAACTTGTCCAATGTGATCATCTTGGTAATCATATCCATAGGATTTTGGCTAGTATGAATATTATCTAGCTTCACCAAGTTTTCCTCCAAAGCTATCCTAATGAAGTGATAATGTAACTAAATGTGTTTCATTTTCAAGTGGAAAGTGGAGTTCTTTGTCAAATTAATAGCACTCTAACTATCAATATGTACTCTCCCAAATTCCTACTCATTCCCAAACTCTTGAAACAACTCTTGTAACCAAATCATCTCCTTGTTATCATTTGTGGCAACAATATACTCTACCTTTATGGTTGACAAAGCCATAACCTTCTATATCCTAGTTATCTAACTAACTACTGTATCTCCAATAGTATATATATATATATATATATATATATATATATATATATATATATATATATATATTATATTATAATTCTCTTGATATTAATATCCCTTGCCATATATGAGTCCACATAACCATGCAAATTGGTATCTAATCCACCATAACATAATGCAAAATCCATGGTTCCTTTCAAATACCAAAGAATCTAATTCATTGTCTACCAATGCTCATAACTTGGATCACTCATATATCTTCTCACAACTCCCATTGCTTCGGCAATATCTAGCCTATTACAAACCAGATCGTACATCAAGCTACCAACTATCAATGAGTAAGGTAACTTAGACATCTTAAGCTTTTTATCTTCCATCTTGGGACAATACTCCTTTGATAATCTAAAGTGGCTTACTAAAGGAGTACCATCATATTTGGCATCTAACATGCTAAGCCTTTCTAATGATTTATTCACATACTCTGATTGGGATAAGATCAACTTCCTCTCCTTCCTATTACAAGAAATTTTCATACCAAAGATTTTCTTTATAGCACCGAAATCCTTCATATAAAAGGAGTCACTAAGCTATCTCTTGAGCATATGAATATGTTGTATGTTATTTCTTGCAACTAACATTTCATTTACATACAAGCATAATATAATAAAAGAACCATCATCAAAATGTTTAATTTACACAAAATGGTCAAAATGACACCTTTGATATTCTTGTTCTAACATAAAATAATCAAATTTCTTATATCATTTTCATGGAGCTTATTTTAGGCCATATAAGCTCTTCTTTAGTCTGACCTCATATCCCTATGGCTACTTCATATACAAGTATTCATCTAAATCACCATGAAGAAAAGTAGTTTTGACATCTAACTATTTTAGGTGCATATTCTCAACTACAACTAAACCAAGAATTATCCTAATAGAAGTCATTTTTACAACAGGAGAAAAACTCTCATCAAAATCAATACATAATTTTTGTGCAAACCACTTGACCACCATCCTATTATTATACCTTTTTCTCCCTTCATCCACTTCTTTTATTTTAAAGATCCACTTGTTTGGCAATGTACTCTTGCCCTTGGGTAGCCTCACCAAATCTCATGTTTGGTTCTCCATGAGAGATCTATGCTCCTCATCCATTGATTATTCCCACTTCAACTTGGCATCTACCTATATTGATTCAAAGGAGAAAAACATTCAGGTGCTCTTCTTACCCTAGAAAACCTTATTACCATAGGAGTTTGGGGTCCTTGTGTAGAAGGTTCCTAAATTGATTCATTATATACTTTACCATCCATAATGTCATTACTACATCTCTTGACCAAAATATTTTCTTATCCTTAATGCTCAATAAATTAAAAATAAATTCATCCTCACCATAACCAACAAATTTTCATTTCTTTAATTTAGCCTCTAACTTGGTCCTATTCTCTTTCTTAATGAGAGCAAAATCCTCACATCCAAATACTTTAAGAAAAGAATAATCAACATTCTTACCAAACCATGTTTGTTTAGGAATGCCTCCATTCAAAGGCATATAAGGTCCTCTATTAGTCAGATATACTACCATGCTAACTACTTCTACCCAAAACTATAAAGGCAACCCTGCATGTAACCTCATGATCTTATAACATTACATTATTATTTTATTCATCCTTTTAGATAACCCATTATGCTATGGATTTCTTAAAACCATCCTTTTCCTATGGATTCCATTCTTAGAAAAACAATAAAAGAAAACATTACTACAATACTCACCTCTATTATATGATCTAAGACATTTCAATTTGAGAACTATTTCATTCTCAACCAACGATTTCCACTTCTTAAAAGTGTCAAATACATTAGATTTATTCTTAATAAAATAAACCCAAACTTTATTATTTACATAATCAATAAGAGTAAAATAATAATTGGATCCACCAATAGAAGATACATGAGCTAGTTCCCATACATCTGAGTGTACCATATCTAACTTGTGCTCTTTCTTTGTGGATCCAACCTTTAGGAACTTAACCATCTTTTGTTTCTCATACACACAATTAAAATAGATGTATAGATCTATATATTTCAATCTAGGAAACTTATATTTTAATATCTCCATGCCCTTATGGATCATATGACCAAGCCTATAGTGCCACATACTTGTATCTCCATATGTAGCAACTAAATCAAGGGAATAAACACTACTAGTCAAATATAAAGTACCAAATTTCTTACCTCTTAAAATCAAAAGATCACCTTTGGTAACTATATAATAATATATAGTAAATAATAATGAAAACCCCTCACTACCCAATTACCCCATTGAAACCAAATTTTGTCTCAACATAAGCATGTGTCTAACATCCTTAAGGATCCATGTGTTCCCATTTTGGATTTTAACCTAAATACAACCTTTACCTACTATCTCACATGGTTAATCATCACCAAGATAAACATGTCCTAGATTCTCTTGAACATAATCAATAAAATAATGCCTATATGGGGTGGCATGAAAAGAATAGCCTGAATTTAATACCCAAGACTCAAAAAAACTATATGTCAAAAGATTTAAGACATCCTGACATGATTTACCTAATGTCACATTTACATCATTAATTTACTCCTTTTTGGCATTCTTATCTTGAAGTGACCACTAATCCTTCTTTGATTGTCCATTCTTCCAACAATGCTAGCATATCATCTTAGATCTAGATCTAGACTTAGATCTACCCTTTGACTTTCCATGGTTTCCTTTAATCTTATCATTTTTCCTTTCTCTAGTATCAATGGATAAATAATTACCTAAATGTGATTCACCAATTCTTTTCCTTCACATTTCCTTGATAAGAATCACATCTACAACATCCTCAAAATTCAAGCTTCCCTTGGTAGGGAATGCATTAATCATAACCATAACTAAACTATCATGACTATCAGGTAAAGAAAATAAAATTAGCAAAGGTATAAATTCATCATCAAACTTGATTCTAAATAAAGTGAGCATACTTAAAACTATATTAAAATCATTAAGATGATTAGCAATAGAACCATTCTTAGACATTTTCATGTTAAATAATCTTTTCATAATAAAAATATGATTGGAAGTAAAGGGTTTCTCATATAACTTTCCAAGTTCATCCATGAGATATTTTATGTTTTTTTCATCAAAAATATTAAATTTAAGATAAGATGCAAGGCATAACTGTATGGCTACCAGTGCCTTCTTGTCAAGCAATGACCAATCCACATCACTCATACTTATAGGTTGTTATCCTTTACCCTCCAAGGGGAGATGAAGATGCTTATAATACAAGTAATTTTTCATTTGTATTTTACACAAACCAAAATTCTTACCATAAAATTCTCCACTCTAAATTTTATCTCTTCTCCCATAGCTCCCACTCAAGTTAATAGCCCTCTTATGATTGACCACTTTAGTAAAACACAAACTAATGGATCTGATACTAGTTATTAGGAATTAAATAATTTTTAAATCATATTTAATATAACCATAAATTATATATAACTTATGAAATAACATGCATCATGGAAACATTCATCAAATCATAGATATTATGAAAGCATAAAATGAAGATAATAAGATAGAAACACACATAACATAGATTTACCATGGTTCACCTAATGTGGGTTACATTCACCAAGAAGGTTCTCAAATAAAATAGTAATATAAAACAATATTACAATGAACTCTCATAGAGATATAAAAATCTCATATATAAAATATTGCATAAAAGTATACACTTTCACTTACACCTATATAATGCTATGTCTCACGATCTGCTATACCACACCCTACAATAAACACTTTCACTTTGACTTTGATCCTTAAGGAAACGACCTACAAATAAATCATCAACTTATAAAGGCCACACCACACCCTATATATATATAGAAAATTAGTGAAAATCCACAAAAGGAGGATAAATTGTACCATGCTTATCAAATATAAGCATCATCCACTAAGGAAAACTCAATTCCACCTCATCAAGCTCATCCAAAAGCTTACCCGAGAAGGAACATGCCAAGATTGACTCTTCACCTTTTAAGGCACATTTTCCAAAAATAATGTGATCATAACCAACTCTTTATAACAAGGAATGCAATACATTTTCCAACGAACAACCAACTCCCTCAGAATAAGGAAGTCAACATGGAAAATAGACATCTAACAATAAACTCCATAAAACATGGAAATATAAAAATTGTATAAAATAATGAATATTCCACTCACATGTAGAGTAAGGTTCCACAAAATGTGGAGTGGGAAAAAATTCACTCCCCACATTTATGGAGCTCTATAGGCCCCTAAAATGTATTCATATAGTCATGTGATAGCCCCAAAGGGATCCACAATCAACAATTACCACCATTTTACATATATTAGGTCTAGAAGACCTATTATACCTCCATGAAGTTCTAATCATGATGATTAATCCCTAAACTAAACATTTTGGTTTAATTTAGATCATATTCAAAATTAGATCCTATGCATTTACTTGTTTTGGTCAAAAACATCTTCATTGACCTCCACCAAAAGTCTCTTAGGCTCACCTTTATTCATTTGCCATTGACTTATTGATTCAAAACTATTAAATTTAGACACTTGGTGGCCTCATGCTTGATCTAAGCTCCATTTACTTATTTATTTTACTCATACCATTGATCTTTCTATATATTAATGAACTTGAGCCATAGATCTTCTACCAATTTAACATGCTTAAGACACTTGTCTCTTGCACATTTACTCTTAGGATCCATTGACCTTTTGACCCATCACTCACCATTAGATTTACTTTGTATGATGTATCATGCACCATCAATCTACCTTAAACCACTCACTCAATCTTCATATATACACCATTAGTTCTATATTTTTCTCCAAAGATTACACCACTTGTCAACTGCATGTTCTATCTTAAGATACACTGACCATTTGACTATGAGCTCATCATTGATGAATGAATGCATGATTGAACATGTACCATTGGATCTTTGGGACCCACTAACATCATTTATCACCTACTCACCATTGTATATAGACTCAACCTTCCATGATATTAACACTTTTTAGCCATGCATTCATCTTTGAACATTTTAATTCAAACATCTATTAACTGTAGCTTTGACTTGATGTTTGCATGCACATCCCAGATTACTAGTTTAACTTTGAAGATTTATATATTGAGATAGAAAAGATATCAAGATATGAAATTGGTAGAGGATGATCTAGGGACTAAAATCATCACTTACATTTATTCCTTTAGCTCTGATTGACCTCCCAAGTGAACTTATTAAATGCAAAATTAAACTAACCCATTAAATTTTGCATGAGGTGTCATGATGGTCTAATTAATTTAGACTTGTGCTAGGAACTATTGCTTGATATTCAAAATCTTTGATAATTTTTTGAGGCCTATGTGAACTCATTCCATGATCATATATACATTTATCACCATGAAAACCTTCTTCCTCACAAGTTTTACAAGATATACTTTAAGTTTACTTAAATTATTTCAAAAGCTTTATAATTTACATGGGATCTTTGGACCACTCATTCCATCCAAAAAACTATTTAACTAATCCACTCAAGTATAATCTTTGTATGTATGCCAAAATTGTCCAACATCTTTATAAATTCATAAAGAATCATACCTCCTATGCTTGAGAACCCAAACAATTTGTCTTAATTGGTCCATTGGGCATGGAGTCATAGGTTTTTGCTCTTATCTGACATGAAATTATGTAAAGCTTACTCTATGGATAACTTCCCCTCAAATAAATAGGAACAACACAAAACAAAACAAAAAAAGTGCCCAAGGCACTTTAGAAAAGGAAACATATAATAGGAAAAGAATGTTCATAAGGTACTTAGAGGAAAACAAGAAAATTATTCTAATATGTACAAGGATGTAACTTACAAGTATATTCCTCCTAGATCAAATGGAAAAGATTTAGCATCACTCACTTAAGGTAGACTAAGATGGAAAACACCTTGCTTTTGAGAGATCATGATAGGTGAGCTAATATACCTGATTGTTGACTCTTTTAGCATAATCTCAAGAGGATAAAATGGGATAAACATGTCTCTAATGTAGACATACTAGTCCATTTATTTAGGGCTTGCTCCAAATTGGGCTATAGGAGAACCTACAACATCCTCATCTAATGGATATTTTGAACATAAAGGTTAACTATTTAGGTTTAGGCAAAAAAGCTCTAAGTTATCCCAAAAGGAAGCTTCCTCTTGGTCATTTAGGACAATGCCAACTTAAACACCTTCCTTGTTTTGCTTACCTTGAAAGGAACCATATGGTGTCTCATCAAATCATCTAGTATTTGAAATGTCATATTATTAGAGCTCTTGATTTGACTAATCTTTTTCATTCTTAAGGACATCAGTACTACCCTAAATAGATAATTCATCTTGAGACTGGTGAGATTCTTTAACCTGATTTGAAAGTTTATTTTCATGCTCTAGAGGAGGTATAAGATGGTTTAAAACCTCTATTTGGTCCATAAAGTCATGGTATAACTACTTCCATACTTAATTATGATCCTCCTTTTTCTCTATTTATTACTCATATCCATCCTTACCCACACCAAATGGAATTTCATAGAACAAATCAAGATCCCCTTGGCTCTCGAATGCATCTTAAATATGCCTCATTTTATATATGAAGGCAATAGTACTTCCTTTAGGCTATAATTCATTAGTGTCAAATCCATGTCAAAATAGTTGGTCCAAACCTGATTTCTCCTCCTATAAATGGAGTGGGTTTCCTATCATGATCTCCTCATAATAGATACTTGCTTTGTCTTCTTCAGTTTCACCTATGATTACAATATCCTCCTTTATTCATTGCAAAATAGGCTCTTTATCCAAGAGGGAGATGGTAGGAGCGTGAAGAAGTTCACCTTGCTTGTGACTTAGGAGAGTATCCTTCCAACTAGGGAATTTGAAGGATCTCTTTGGTGGCTCTTGGGGAAAGGAGATAGAGTCTTGAATATTTTGTATTACAAGATCATTGAGATGAGCTAACACCTATTTTTATTTAATTGATTCTTGGACTACCTCAATTGACACTTCCTCTCTCTTCTTTATGTCCTCCTTGATTGATTTACATGCGGGGAATGCATAAGGATTAGCCACATTCTCCTTTTCCTAAATGGGTGTGGGAGATGTTGGTTTCACAAGAGATAATATGACATAGTCAAGGTCATTGGCATAAGGGAAGATGCAAAATGGAATGGCTTGATATTCCTCGGCTGAATGGTTTTTAATGACTTGTTTGGTTCTTAATAGAGATGATATTTGATAATGTGGGCTAAGGGGAAAGGTTTGAGCATGAAAATGAGTAGGAGAGGGTAGTTGGGGTCTAGGTTTGGCTGCTTTCTATCTCAATAATAATTAGTATTCATTTTCCCTCTTGGTTTGGTCTTGCCTAACCAAGTACTATTCCTAAAACCTCAACTCTTACTCCTAAACATAAACTTGGTGTTAAAGATTATATTATTGCCTATATTAATATTATTCCTTACCAAAATCTCTTAAATATTTTTTGAGATCATGTCATATCTCCTTAAGTCTCTTTTCTGGCTGACTAGAGAGAGGTAAATTCTAATAAGGTTGTTACATTGAATCATTAGGTCCACTTGGGCTGAATCCATGAACATTGCTAACTTGATATGAAGGATAAAGAATTAAAATATATTAACTTTGATCAAATAGGGAATGCAACATGCCAAATAATGGTGATTAGTCAATTTGGATTCTTATACCATCTGATGTTCATAGTGGACTCACCATTGGTGTTTGAAAATGTGCCTCCAAAGGCTAATTACACTAAAAGGCAACACTAATAACCCCTCAATGAGATTCATAATGTATTAAAGTACCAAAAATCATGTTATAAACTATTGTAGCATTAATTTTCACCCTTGGATAGGATTTTTTAGGATCTCTCTAATTAGGCTACACTACTGGAACAACCCTAGGCTGTGGGTATTCTATAATAGGGTGTAACTTATGGAGAAGGTTGGCTTCCTCTTCATGGATGACCTAGACTAATTTTAATACTAAAAAAAGGGTTAGAAATGGGGGAAATGGATCTTAATAAGGCCAAAAGATAATACACAAAATAAAAATTTAAAAATCCCATAATATTGAATCCACACTAGATCTACAGAAGACAATGCTAGCTGACACAACCTCACAATCTAACTCAGTGCATAAGTGTTTCATGGAATAGGTTTAGGTAGAACATAAATATGCACCTAAAAATAACTTAAAAACACCTTAGAAGATATAAGGAAGGTTGTTAATGGATATGGAAGAATCTCATTTACAAGGCCATCATGACCAACTCACTAAACACTTATTTAAGGCAAGATATATGTAAAGAAAGTCTTTTATTGCATCAAGAGGTAGTTCTTATAAATGATTGACATGGTTTAGCCTAATAAAGATGAGTATATTTTGTAATATATCAAAGAATTAAATTATTTTCAAGATCAAAGAGTCCTTGTAAGAGTCTATAATCTAAAAGCATTCTAGTGATATTATAAAAATGGAAAGAATGGGTGATATAGAGAAAGGAAGAAGAGAGAAGAGGGAACACGTTAATGAAGAGTAATCAATGAGATACCACATTTAAATGAATGATCCACCACACTTAATCAAATCCAAACTAACACTTCATCAACAATTTAACTTGTAATTTTTTCTAATTAGTCTTCAAATTCTTCTCATTAGTTGAGCAATACACTAGAGGAGAAAAGTCTATTTTGTAGATGATGAGCCATGATTATTTCAGGGAAGATTGATTATTAAGATCTAAACTAAGTTCTCCAACTTATTCTTTAACCACCAAATCTATATTATTTGATCTTCTATGCCACCTTCAACCTAATTTCAATGTAAGGATAAAGTCCTCATACCTTGAATCTAGATAGAGTCATGCCATGTCTACTTTTAGCAGTGTTAAGTACCCACTTTGTGGAGGATATAGCCATGTCGATAGAAAAGACACCTCTATATAATCACATATTTTCCCCTACTTTGAAATTTTAACCCAAGTCTATTATATATAAAAACCAATCCTAATTATTGGTTTCCTTATAGTCTTAATGTCAATGGAATGAATCTCACCAGGTATTTGACGTCATTTTGACAACAATTTTCCACCATTTTGTATATATTAGGTATAAAAGACTTATTATACCTCCATGGAACTCTAATGGTGATGCTCGATCCCTAAAATATCCATTATTGTTCAACTTAGATAATATCCAAACTTGGATCCTATGTATTTGCTTAGTTGGGTTAAAAACAACTTCATCGATCTCCACTTGAAGTTTCATGGACTCAGCTTTTTTCAATGGCCATCAACTTATTGATTTTGGACTATCAAATTTAGACACATGGTAGCCTCATGCTTGATCTGAGCTCCATTGCATTATTTACCTTACTCATACTATTGATATATATATATATATATATATATATATATATATAAATGAATGTGAGCCATAGATATTCTCCAAATTTAACATGATTAGGACACCTATGACTTATGTATTTACTCTTAGGATCCACTAACCTTTTTACTCATCACTCATTGTTATAGCTACTTTGAATGATGGATCGTGTACCATCAATTCACCTAGACCCACTAAATTGAGCTTCATACACATGCCTTTGGATCTAGAATTTTATCTTAAGATTATCCCACTTGTTATCCATGTGTTTAATCTTAGGATATGTTGACCTTTTGACTATGAGCTTTTTGTTGATCTATGAATACACTATTGAATGCATGTCATGGGATCTATAGGACCCATTGACATCATTGATCACCTACTCACTGTTGGATCTTGACTCAAGCTTCCATGATTTGGAAACTTGTTAGATATAATTCATCCTTAGAACATTTGAATTCAAATGGCTATTTTACATATCTTTATCTTGGCATTCTACACCCACATCTTAGACTACTGGTTTAACTTTAAAGCTTTATATCTTGAGATAAATTAGATATCAAGTTATGAAATTTGTAGAGGATGATATAATGACCAAAATAATCATGTCCATTTACTCCTTATGCTTTGGTTGACATCCTAAGTGAACTTATTAAATTCACAAACAAGTTAATCCATTCATTTTTTCATGACATGCCATAATGGTCTGGTTCATTTAGACTTGCACTAGGAACTATTGCTTGATCTTTCAAATCTTTGACGAGTTTATGAGGCCTATCAAAACTTGTTCCATGATCATGACTACATTGATCACCATGAGAACCTAATTCCTCAAAAATTTTACAAACTACACTTTAAGTATAATTAAAGTTTTTCAAAATCTTTATAAGCTATATATGATCTTTGGACCACTCATTCCATCCAAAACTCTTTTCAACTCATCGATTCAGGTAAAAGATTTGTACAAAGGCAAAAATTGGCCAACAATTATGTAAGGATGATAAAGATAAATTATCTCTAGGTTACATAACCTATCAATGCATCCAAAATACTTCTACACAAGATAAGATCTATATCTCCAAATAAGGTATGAAACCCTAAGCTTGATCCTTAAGTAGAATGGTGGATAAGTAGATGCCCAATATACCTTCTTCTTATCTTCTCTAATTAATGGTGAAATGATTGTGTTTATATAGGTAGATTTAACCCTAATCCATTCTAAAAAATTTGGCTGACAAGGTCAACCTAGTCAACCTAGTATTATTATTGACAAAAAATCACTAGGTCACAAACTAGGTTTGCCAAGAGCAAGCCTAGACCATAAATAAGTTTTGACAATTAGAGTACAAGGTCGACACATCAGACATAGTAATGTAAATTTTCAAAAGAGGTTTTAAGTTAGAAAAAGGATAATAAAGGTGGTAAAAGAATAGAAGAGTGTAAAAAAGAGAAGGTTAAGCTTAGGGGAATGGGTAATAGAAGATAAGTTTGTATATAATAAGTGGAAAAAGGGACAACAATCCTAAAAATCACTAATGGTTTACCCACCCCTTTCTTGATGCACCCCTTAGGGTATACACTTAGAGATATTATGACTTGATGGATTTTTGAAAGATAGAGAGCATCATTAGTATATATAAGTTTAAAAATATTATGTGTATACATATTCCCCACTCAAAGCTCATCATGTGTCATGTAAGTATAACATAGGATAGTGCTTCAAGAAAAGAACATGATGGCACATAATGTTGATGATAAGTAAAATGAAATAAGGAGTAAATAAGATAGATGAAAGGATAGAATTAAAAATTGTATACCCTTTACTTACCTTAGTGTTATAGATAAATGAGGAGATGTGAGAGATGTGAAGGATTCTAATGTGAAGAACGTTAAGTGAACCTATAGATATTAGGGAAAAAAGAGTGAAAAGTTAATTTTTTTTAATATAGGCATATAATAGTGGAAAATATTATCTATTACATTAGGATTTCAAAAATCTTTATGGTTTGAAAAATGAGTTAGTAAAAATAAAGATATGATCAAAACAAGGAATCTAACTATAAATATTTGAAGGGTAAATAAATGTGAATAGGAAATAAAAATAGGGTGAAAGAGAATGCATTTGATATTGTCTAACAATTTTAAGAGATGTAATGAAATCCTATAGAGCTAGGATGGTGAGGATATGACAGATGAGATAAGGAGGATTCCTAGTATCCATAGCGAGTGCACCATAGGTAAGAAATTGAGAATTTATAATCTTTTAGAGTACTTTATTTGAAATTAACTGTTTTATATAAATTAGTTGATTAGACCAAATCTAGATACCAGAATGAATCCTAGGAAGTTTTTAGGGACACTAGAGGTCAAATGGGGAGCTGGGTTGAAATGGGTGAAAATAATACATGCTTAGGGCATTTACTATAATGGGTCAAAGAGTCATCATATTTAAAGAACAAGGTTGACCTAGTTGACCTAGTAGGTAGAAAATAATGTTTTGAAAGGGCCAACCTAGTATGTTTTATCCAACTTAGTTGGTTAAGGAAAATTTCAACATAGTACATCATGGCCAACTTAGTTTTTTAAGTTAAAAGACCAACTTAGTACTATAGGGGGAAAAAGGAAGGCAGACTTAGTTGTTTTAAGTCCAAATAGCTGACCTAGTACTATAGGGTCAACTTAGTTAGTTTTTAAGTGATTGGTATAGTATTAAAATGAAGTAAAATGATTGATATAGTAATTTGAAGGCAAAGGGTGCTCAGATGAATACTAAAGTGGCCAACTAAGCTGAAAATAGGTTAAATTTATAAGAAATGAATAAATAAAGGTGACTTAGTTGATTTGTGTTAAAATTTAAAAGAATGTGTTTTGATGATGAGTGACATGGAGGTTTAATATATATTTTATTACTTTATTGTTTTAGTGGCATCAAATATTTTGGTAATTGGTGGATTCATCATGAATATCAGATCTATTGGAGTGCCTGATGGATGTAGATAGAGTTACATTGATCATGTTAGGATTTGGAGACATCATAGAGATGCAGTGGATCCTAATAAGTGTTGATATAGTGATCATGTTCCTAAGATACTAGGAACACATTACCAATACTTTTCTATGGGTGGTGTATGGGGATATCATTGAGGTTGGTATCACTTTAGAGTATGTCCATGTGTTGCTTGGACTTCCTATAGGGGGCATCATTGATTAAGAGGATACCATATGATTAGGAAGAGAGGCAAGAATTATCTTGATGGGTGATGTGCTAGGATAGGATATACCTAGGACTGAGGGTGAGTCTATTTGATGTGTATATTGTATAGATTCTAGATATATAGAAGGATGTGATAGGACTTGTGATACCATGAGTGTTGTGTCAAAAGTTTGATGACAAGATATCATTGTATGTAATATCCTTGTGTCAGTCAATATTAGAGTAGGGGGGCACTCTATGACTTAGTTTATATCATTAGGGTTAAGATCATGCATGATATGTATAAGATGATATATAGAGGATAAAATACCATAGGGTTAATTTTATTGCTAAGTGCCTAGAAATATGAGAGGTTATTGATGTATTTTCCATTTGGGTTGCCCCATATGGTCAATGATAAGTTACTTGTAGTATTGAGATAGAGATAGGATAAGATGGCATAGGCCAGGCCCCATGTGCTAGTACTATATATAGTCATATGGGGAGAGATTATGTGGTAACCTTATGCACACATTGTGATTGTTTGACCAAGTTGGGAATTAGTGGCATGAAGGTTAGCATGAGTGTGGATCATGTGCCACTAAATTTGGTGGGTAGATCTACATCTAGTGGCATGCTTTCTAAGATAATTTATACTCATTCACCTGGTAGATCCTATAGTGGTGCCTAAATTCTAGGCTTATCATATGATAAATCCAAGGGGGAGAATAGGAAGATGAGTGTCATTTGAAAGACTAAAGATTAGACCATGATGTGTGAGACCATATACTAGTCAAGCATGATAGTCGATAGCTAGAGATGGCATGGACATGGATACAAGAGTGCCATAGATACCACAACCAACACCATATTAGGAAGAACAATGAACACCTTGATCACACCATCAATGTAGACTCTAGTAGTGAGATAGAACATAAAGGGTGGTTATCCAAGATGATCTATCAATCAGCCTAGGGTAGAACTAGTCTATAGAGGAACCACTAAGGAGAGGCCCAAGGCTTTCATGGGTGGTGACTCTGGGGTTTGATTTGATTAAGAGGTATCACATAGATGAGGTTATAAGGGAGAAAGCTTATGGAGAGACAATGCTTGACATACAATAAGATGATGAGATGGTGATTGGTGATATTAGGATAGGTAATAAATTATTGTGATTTTTAGTCTTTGATATAGAATATAAGTTGTATATGATTGTAGATAGATAGATTTTTAGATTTATATGTGATTTGATATCTATCTAATTTGAATTCTATAGATCTTGCAAATGAGGAGGAGGTCATATAGGGGTCCCTAGTGATGAGATCATACCATGATATTCTATATGTAGTGTTGGTGACATATAACCCCACCATATTGGATGATCTTATGGTACCAGTTGACCTAGCTCAGGTAGTCTAGTTTAGACTAGTATGGGAGGTAACAAGGTAGATAAAAACATGTAGAGATGGAATAAATCCACCATCAAGGGTGGGATTAAGAGAGGTACATTCATGGTAGGCCTTACCTTAGGAGAGAGATATGCATATGGATACTATTATCTAGTTAGGATAGGTACAAGCCCAAGTGGCCAACCTACAAGGATAGGTAGCAAGCTTTAGATCTTGGACATACTCATTGAAACATAATATTTAGAAGGGACTATCTAATGTATCTATGGGTAGTCTGGCTAGGCCATAAGATAAACATGATAGATCTTAGCCTTAGAGCTAGAGTGATATATTTTTTACTTTGTAAAAACACGCGATATATATAGAGATACCTTATTTTGACAGTTGGATGTTGATCTTATGTGCTTGTATTTATGGTTTTGGTTTTAGATGCATTGACATATTTAGTTATAGAACATGTATTTTAATTTTTTAATATATGTTATAATAAATATATGTGTGGTGCTTTCTTTTCTAGCATTATATAGGACACATGTATGGTTAAAAAGAAATGAGCGAAAAAGACTTAGAAAAGTATAATTAATCAAAGATAAATTTACAACACATTATTTCACATTGGGAAATGTCTAATACCAAAATATGATTAAGTATAATAAACCAAAAATGTGGTAAATAAGAGGTAAAAAATGTTTTTAAGCCATGAGAAAGAGTGGCACCAAATTAAAACAATAAAAATCACACTAAGTCACATTAGGATGTATGATATTAATCTAATAAAAATGGAAATCATGTGATAGAATAATGGTATAAAAACAAATCAATTAAATCAATAAATCATACTAAATCACATTGGTAAGTACAAAATAAAAACAAAATTGGCAAAATGGTCTTAAATTAATCACACTAATTCAAGTTGGGAAGTATGAAAAACTTAATAAAAATGATTGGATTTTTACATACATGCAATCATAAAATAAGAAGATAAAAGTGAAAGATTAATTAAGTAATCATAAAACATATTAAATTAAGATGGGTAACATGTCAATGATGTGTAACTCATAATAAATCACATCTTATCTCATATTTGACACATGTAATTTTGTTGTGAATTGGGTATTGTAAATTTTTATGAGGAAGGCTAGGTCCTATCCATGGTCTTACACTAAAACTCATAAAGGGAACACTAATGTGGTGTAATTAATGTGAAAATATTGTAGAAGGGGATGTTTTTAATGGTAATGTGATTATTTGGTAATTTTTTAGGAAGGTGAGGTCATATCCATGGTCTTATAATGAAACTCACAAATGGAATCCGTAGGGGGAGTGACCAATGAACAAAATAATACTTCTCAAAGGGAGATATTAGGATGGTAAGGAGTGAAAAGGTACTATAAGAATCCTAAATTAGGCATCTTGTGAGAATAATTTAGGAGACATGAGGCATACTAAGGACATGAGAAGACACTAAGTGACTAGTGACCATTAATATAAAAATGATACCTATTTGTTATAGACATAAAGATGTGTAGGCAAATAAGTGTGCTACTAATATCAACTCATGTTGTAGGTTTTGAACAAGAAATTTAAAATATACCTACCTTCCCAAAATGTTTTCCCCATTCTTTAAGACCCCTTATAGAGCCATTTTTATACTACAAAGATTGGGTACTTACATGAAAAAATAGGTAGCACTAAAATATTTATTTATTTTTTCATTCTTCTCCTTTTATAATCTACTAGCCTACCACACCCCAATGGACCT
The DNA here is from genome assembly GCA_037957365.1 of Torreya grandis. Classification (NCBI taxonomy): domain Eukaryota; kingdom Viridiplantae; phylum Streptophyta; class Pinopsida; order Cupressales; family Taxaceae; genus Torreya; species Torreya grandis. The sequence continues at coordinate 138,578 of JARHVA010008495.1, read as the reverse complement.
CAGATCTATTATGATGCTATGGAGTTTGATATTTGATTAGAGAAAGGATATGTGCTTCAAATAACATCTTTTAGTTTGATTTGACTTTTGATAATTTTGAATTTTGCCTTTTAGATCATTGGCTTTTATTAAATGATTTGGATTTTGTATATTTTAATGGCTTTTAAGATTCCCCCTCCATACAAACTTGGAATGACCAATCATGAGAGATAGAGTGATACACATGAATGATATTTAGGATTTGTCTAAATAAAGCTAAATATCCAAAGAAAAGACAAAATAGAACACTTAGGCTTAACTATGAACCAACATGTTATCTCAAGTCTCAACCATGTGTATGCTTAGATTACAAAAGGGAATAAAGGGGAATAAAGGGAGATCCAAAATGGACCAATAAAAGGATATTATAATGAGATGAATTGTTTTATAATTGATCACATGGTAAATAAGGAATGAATAAAGCTAACAAGGTTTATATAATCAATTCATAATGACAATTATTTGTGTTTATAGAGATAAGATAGCAAACAATCATGAAAAATAAAAAGGGTGTCATAACAAAATGAAATTGAGAAGAAAAAGAATGCAATTATGAAAAAGAATCCATATGAGAACATAATGAAATTATAAGAAATATAAAGTGTGAAATCAAAATCACCATTTAAGATAGATAAAAATTTGACACAATGTCAAATGATACAAGAATAAATAAATGTAAATTTGGAGCACACGTCCAATCCAAATGAAAATGTAAGAACACCATGTATGTGTTCATAAGTACTAATATTTTTATCCACACACACTCTCCATAACATCTGATAAGTCTATATGAAGTTGAATATGAAATGCAACTAATGTCTCATTGATCTTTAGTGAAATTTGAGAAAATAATTCATGTCAAATCTCCTCAACAAATAATGTAAGAATGCCTGAAGGATCATGTTGATGAGGGTTATCATTTAGGGTATGCTCAAAAGAATACATGGGAGTAGTTAATATAGGAGATGAAGGGGTAATCAATGGGGAAGGTACCATGTGTGAGGTAAGGTCCACATGTGAGGGATTCATAGGTGGAGGAAAAGTTAGTGGAGAAGTGAACATCAGTGAAGATGGAAGCACATGATGTGGAGCTATTAGGGAAGAAGGGGGATCCTTCTTTGGAGAGTGACTTGTGGGAGGAAGGGTAGAAGGTGAAATAATGGTTAGGAGGTGATCCTTAAGATTATACTAAAGGATGTGATAATAATCAGTGTGATGTGTCACACATTGGAACCAAATATAATATACCTCTTTATATATAGGAAGATACTTAGGTAATAATTTTGGGGGAGGTAGAATCTTATCTAAGGGCTGAAGAGTGGTGGGATGCAAGGTGTCAATATATTTTCATATCTTTCAAAAATAAATAGATTGATGGTTATCTATGCCATGGAAGAAATAGATATGCTTACGAGTAGACTTGGTAGGTGTACTCACATGAAGAGGGGAGATAGAAGCTAAGGAAACTTGGTATAATGATAAATATCTAGTCCAGTGACTATCAAATTTATAAATGTCACAATAAGGCTGATTGATCAATTTGTTGGGTGAAGGAGATAGTTGTGGTAAATGGAAAAAACATTAGCAAGAGAATGTGGGATTGGTGGAGAGACTGGATAAGGCTAAATTGAAGGAGAAATAGGATCAAAAAAAGGAAGAGACTCAACTAAAGTAGGAGTAGGAATAAGATCTAAGTTTGGCTCTACTAGGGGAGGTGAAGGGTACATAGAAGGATGAAGAATAGTCATAATAATTTCAAGGATAAGTAAATTAGAGGGGTCTTGGTATCTATAAAAGTGATAAGAACAAGTCATATAATGATAAATGAGCATACTCCTATGAGGTTATTTAGATTATGGAGGTGTGTGCACCATCTCTACCCTATGATCAAGAGGGAAAATGCTAAAATTAAGAATGATAGAGGATGAAATACTAGAAGACCTACTAAAAAACTAAAGCAAAGAGGAATGTTAATGAATAATCTTAGCATCTCAAGCCTAAACAAGAACTCATAATAATGGATCATCTAAGGTATATCCATCATCATAATCAAGTGTATGAAGATCAATAACGTAGGTAGGGATGACCTTGTCATTTGATGTGGTGTGATGAATGGAATGCTGAGTCTTATTTAAGATAATGGGGATATCATCACAAGGTGGTTAATAATGAAAAGGTTACAAAGAAGTAGGAAGTTGAGAGATGAGATGAGGTGAGAGATCCAAAGTTTTAATCTTGAGATTGATCTCATCAGACTCATCATCATCAAAATATATAATTTTAGGGGGGATGTTATTTATGAGTTTTGGGTGACCATTGTAACCTCAGGTGGAATTAATAAGAAAGTTAAATCATTTAGATTCATGAAATTGAACACTTGTCAAGGGTTCAAGGTTAGGAATCTTGAACACATCACGGTCTTGGAGTTGTTTGAAATTATAAGGGTTGGTGTCACCTTGAATCCTATATATGTCTTCATTGTGAGGAAATTTGACACATTGGCAAGTGGAAGAGGTAACTATCCTCATGAAATGATTCCATGTCATACCAAGAAAAATGTTATAGGAGAGAGTAAATTTGAAGATCATCAAATTCATGAAAATGGTGATAGATGGGATGGTAATGTGGAGCCAAACATAACCTAAATGAGGAATTTGCCTTCAGTCATAGCTTTGAAATGTGTTGTGTGTGGATTTAAAATTACATTTAAAATATCCAAAAGTTTTGATAAAATCAAGAGACCCCACACAAGTGTCAGAACCCTCATCAATAAATGCATGCTTGACTTGGATATCACCAATTTAAACACTAATAAAAAGAGGAGGATCATCCTCACAAAGCATAATCTCATCAAGGATCATAGAAATAATAGTAAATTTTAAGGAAAGAGAAGTGTCCATTATCTCATCAATATGTATAGACATCTCTTTGTATTATTGTAAAATGATATCGTCTGATCCAGAAAAGGTGGCTTCACATCTTGATAGGGGAAGATGATGGATGTTCATTTTGAACAAAAGATACATAAGATTATTATGATGCTATAAAGACATCTAGATAAGTTTAATAAATGGTATTTGATATGGGAGATTAGTAAGCTCCCTAATATGATTCCACTCATCATAACCCATAAAAGGATTATTGGAGAGAGGTGAAAAGTGTTGAAGTAGGTCCTAAAAATGAGGATCCATAACACATGTGAATATATGGTGATAATAGGCATAAATTTTATTTTGAGGACAAGTTTTTTCATTAGTTTGAGAGGATGGGGTAGTTGATGTAAGTGTGGTTTATAAAAAGTGTTGATATAAGTTTTAGTATCGTTAGTGATAGGTAAAGAGGCTAGAGGGATGGTAGAAATAGTATGAGAAGTGTTATACAAGGGAGGTGTTGGAATTGGTTCAACAAAAGATATGAGGTCCTATTACCCCAACTTGGTTAAATAAATTGGATAATAATCTTGGATAACATGAAATGTGTGAGATAATTGAGGTGTGTAGATGGGTTCAAGATCAATGAAATCAACCACCTTTTTCATATTAGTCATATTGACCACATTACCTTTAGGATTTGGGTCAAAAATACTATCAAAATTATTGGTATAAGGTGTGGGCTTATCTTTTTTATCTTTGTGATTTAGAAGAGGATATTTATAGATGGACAACTGAGCATTAGCTTGGTTCAAAGCTTGAGATTTAGTTTGTGTTTCATGGGCTTTGAAATTAATGTCATAGGTTTGTTGGAGTTTATGAATGATATAATCATGGTCAAAATTAGGACCAAGAAGGAAATCCATAGCTAAATAATGAGGATTCCTACTACTATGATGAGAATGACCCCAACTAGTGTGAAACCAACAATATTTGTTAGGATCATACCAAAATTTCATGAGATGAGTGGGATTAAGTTCTCATGGGAGAGGCCTTGGTAGACATTTTTGTGATTCCACTATAGATAAAGTTTATGAATATTGATGTTATTAGTTTTAGATAAATTAAGATTAGTTATGTGGTTAGGAGGTTAAACTTGGTCTAGAGTTTGGTTGGGAACAATATCTTGAATTATATGAATGGTATCATAAGAGTTGGTGAAACCATATTTGGTAGTACAATGATTCTTATTCTTGAGTAAGATGTGAGTACCCATATAATATTGGGATATCTTGAATTTATGCATAAAGAAATCTTGATGCTTGGCTTGGTCAATGGCCTCTTCCAAAGTTCATGGAGAGAGAATTTAGACCTAATATTACAACTTGGGAAAAAGAGAAATGGTAAATAGATTTAAAATGTTGTCATCTACCGTATTATGCTCACACTATTTAGACAAGGTCTTCCATTGTTTGATTAATCTTGTGTGGTTTTGGTATCAAGTTTTTTAAAATTGAAAAAATAGGCCAAGGTATTCTTAGGGATTTTAGTAGTTTGGAACTCTTAGACTAGAGCATTTAATAAATCTTCTAAACTAGTGATAGAATGTGGTTTGATTTAGTTATACTAATATAAAGCATCACTTTTTAGGGTTTTCACTAATATCTTGATAGTGGAAAAGGTATTTATCTTAACCCAATCTTTATAGATATTTCTAAATACTTTAAAATGAAGAGTAGGATCGATTGACCTATTGTAATTAATGGTAGGGGTGATACCTCCTATATCGATATTAGAAATTTGAGATGTAAGAGGCTTATTTCTAAGATTCTTAATTATTTTATCAATAATGGGAGGTTGAGGGATAATATTACCATAAAAATCTTGAAGAGGAGGTGGGGGAACATTTTGTTTATGTGTGCCCCATGGAATCTGTTGAGGGTGGGTTTGAAGATGGATAAGATGGTTTTACAATTACATAATTTGATTTGCATTATAAACTTAAAAAACATTCATTTGATTAAGAGTTTTTAATAGGATTTGATGGGTTTTATTTGAATTATTATCATTATTTAAAGTATTAGAATTGGTAGTAGTGTCTTAGGTATGACTATGGTTGTTAGTAGGATCTTTAGAAGAACTCTTAGTTAGTGAGGCACTAGTGCCTAAATTTGATTATTTGTAAAAGATGGACTAGTAGAGGGATGAGAAGAAGAAGAACTAGAGTAATGATTACCATGGGTATAAAATGATGCACTAATGGAATAATTGAGGAGAGTGGGTCTTCTAAGAGGCCCACTAGATGTAGAACCTACCATGTTAGTAGAGATACTAGGTATGGAGGTGGAGTAAATCAAAGAGGAAGATGTCAAGGTATGAGAAGGGGTCAAAATAGAGGTAAGAGGATGAGAATAAAAGAAGTTAGTTTCCCCAAATCTACGTGAGGATGTGGGAGAAGGTGAATGAGGTTCCTCAACTTGACCACTTATCATGATATGGTAAATAGTAGAAGGATCCTTTTATCAATGGTGAGGAAACTCATTGATGAAGAAGAGAATTTAAAGTGTATACTCTAATTCAAGTTTATCTTCAAGTGAAAAGAGAGGATTATGAAGTGAAGAGGAATGAGGAGGGGTCCCATAGTTTGTAGTGTGAGTGGCTATATGCACATTACTTTCATCTAGGACAGGATCCATAAGATGCTTATGAGAGAACTTATTAGGGTTAGTAAGACTTATCATATCCATTGAATTCAAATTAGTGTTGATTTTAAGTAGGATATTCATGATGAAAGAGAGAGATTAGGGAATACAAATTTAATGAAAAATAAAGAGATACAAGAAGTAGATAAGATTACAAAGTTATATTGTTCAACCTAGTACTAAAAAAAAGGGTATGAAAATAAGCCAACAAGGATACAGAGTCAACTAGGATGACTGAGTGATATAAACTAAGACAAAGGGTAGCCTAATAAGGATATAGAGTCAACTAGGTCAAATTAGTACTATAATTAAAGAGGCAAAAAAGTGTACTGGGTCGATTAGGTTGACTTAGTACTGTAGTTAGGGAAAAATTCAATCTATATGAGATTGTGGAAAATAGAATGATAGTGTATTAAAAATAGGGAATATTTTTACAATGTATTTTAAATCAATAAATGAAAGTAAACACATAAAAAGTTAGATCAATGATAATGATCCAATTTTCACACAACATAAAAACTTGCACTAATGCTTATTGATGTAAGTTTTCTCAATATAATATAGAATGAGTAGAGAGCAAATAGTCAACCTGAAAAGTAAATGCTAACTAAATAGTCATCATGAATGTTGTTAGATTATTATAAAATGTTATTTTAAGTGTGATGGAGAATTTGGATAAAAATAGGGAACTAAAAATCAATCTATGGATGGTTTTAGGATGTTTAGGTTGAAAGGGATCTATGTTGGCAATGATATTAGCTTGGTATTAAATCCTACCCCCTCACTTCACAATCTTGTAGTGATAAGGGTGTTGGGTGGTTTGCCAATATATACCATTAACCATGTGTTTATACTTGGCTAGAAAACCAAGTCATCTTCCCCCTTTGTGATGAATCTAAGTAGGTAGGCCTTGGGTATAAAAATATTTAAATGGATTTTGAAATTATGTTATTTGGTAGTGTGTGAAATAAAGAGAAAAATAATCTAAATGGTATATTGAAAAAACCACCTAATTAAACTATGTTGGCTATTCTAAGCATGCAAACAACTAAAAGTGAAAGTGTGAATTAATTATTAGTATATAGTTTTTAATTCTTAATTTAATCATGGTACAAAGTTGGTTCAGATGATAGTGTATACAAACATTACAAAATGTAGTTGACAGGGTCACTATTGTACCATGGAAATAGGATCCCTTAATAACTAGGTCAACTAAGTTGACCTAGTGTTTTAGATAGAAGATAGACTACATAACTAGGTCAACCAGGTTGACCTATTTTTTTGTAGGATTGTAGTATTAAAGACTATAAACTTTCCAAAATAGAAGTGTAAAGAAGAATTAGATTGCAATAGAGAGAAAGAAAGGAACCTTGGTGGGTTGGATGATTCTGGGGACTATGAAATTTATGTTTAAGTTCATTGAATGTTGCTTTCAAGTTTTGTAAACTATGTTGACTAACTTAACCTAGTTCTATAATTCCCTATTTTCTTAAACCCATTTAAGATGATTGAGTTGACCTAGTCGATCTAGTTTGTTATATTGAAGATGACTATGATATTGAGTTGACCTAAATGACTTAGTTTTCTATTTTGGAGATGAATAAGAGACTAAGTTGACATGTTCAACATAGTATATCATTTGTAACTAAATAAGATTATTGTGTCCACCTATTAAATCTAATAACTTATATCTAATAAAGTCTTACATAGAAAAAACAACATTATTTTGATGTGACTATGTGTTAAACCTACGCACATAAGTTAGAAACTATATTAACCTAGTAAACCTAGTATCACAAATGTAGAAAAGTAATAAAATGATAGAAATGAAAAGAGTGAAATAAAACCTTCAAAGGTTAGATTCAGGTCTGGTTCACCATAATGTATGCAATCAAAAATGCATTAGATCTACCAATCAATCCTATCTCAGAGAAGATAGATCCTACTTACATTTTTGATTGGAGATACATTAGATAATCAAGAACATGACCAATATGCATCCACTAGACCTAATGAGGGGATATATTATCATGAATAATATCACTAGGAAGGGTTCTAAAACCTCTATTCAATCAAAACTATGCAATAACCCTAAGTAGATCCTATGTTTTCATATTCACTATACTAATAATAAATAAAGCAAATAAATATAATCTAGTGCTCACTAAAGCTTGTGGCACAAAGTTGTGGTAATAAACACTAAAATTAAACATGCATATAAAACATATATTCATGTTAATGTATATGAAATCATAATTCATCGAAGATAAGTGCAAATGCATATCTATATAATCTTATAAAGGAGGAATAAAGTTAGGAATACTTACCTTTGAAGATGAACCCATTGAGCCTCAATATCTCCCTTAACCAAAGTGATTCATAATAATTTGTTATGGTATGTAAGGATGACAAGTATAAATGAAATTTAGGCTTCAAAACTTTCAATTCATCTAAAATACTTCTCCACAAGACAAGATATGTATCTACAAAGAAAGTATGAAACCCTAAACTTATTCCTCAAGGAGAATGGTGGATAATTAGATGCATAATATATATTAATTCCTCTTCTCTTCTATAAATAATAGAAAAATGATTCTGTTTATATAGTGGATTTAACCCTAAGCCATTTTTAAAAAAATTTCAGATAGGGTTGATCCATTTGACCTAGTATTTTTATTGATAAAAACTTAGTATGTCACAAACTAGGTTAGCCAAGAGCCAACCTAAACCCTAAATATGTTTTGTCAATAAGATCATAAAGTTGACATATCAGACATAGTCATGTAAATTTTAAAAATAGGTTCTAAGTTAGAAAAAGGGCTAATGAAGTTGTGTGAAAAAGAGAAGGCCAAGCTTGGGAGAATGGTTTTTAGGAGACAAGTGTGTAGATAACAAGTGGCAAAAGGGACAACAATCTTGAGAAGCACCAATTGTCTATCCATCCCTTTCTCAGTGCACCACTTAGGGCATGAACTCAAATATATTTAGACTTGATTGGTTACTGTAAGACAAAGAGGATCAATAATTAATAAAAGTTTACAAATATTGTGTATACAGTTAACATTGCTAGAAATTTGTATCATGGACTGAATTGTTGCCATTACATCATCTGATATATTATAAGCCCATGGTACCTATTAAAATTATAAGGACTTGAATTGATACTTGAGATTATCCACAATGTGCTTGTAAGTTAAAATATTATCATATTAAGTTTAATATTGATTTGTGGTCTAATTAATGATTAATTAGAAATCCCCATAAACCATTAATCACTGGATATCCCATTGTATTGCAAGATAAAGTCCTACAATAAGAGCTTCATACTCAACCATATTTTTGGTACATATAAAGTTAATATGAAAATATTTGGGGATAAAATCACATTATGATGTGGTTAATAAAATTCTATATCTATATCCATGAGATGTAAAGGAGCCATCAAAGTATAATTTCCACTATTCAAGTTCATGTTATTCTATTGTCATAATAGAATCATATGGAAAATAAAATTTGAGTGGTTGAGTATCTATAATATAAGATTTTACAAGTTGATCTTGAATGACCTACCCCTTGATAGAATTTTGGTTCTATTACTCAAAATCAAATTCACTTAAGAGCATTATCCATTTAGCCATGTGGCCTATAAGGGTTACTTTGGACAATAAATATTTGAGAGGGTTCACTTTAGCAATAACAATAGTCTTATTATTCAAAATGTAGTATTGTAACTTTTTTGAGGTGAACACAATTGCTAAATAAGCCTTCTCAATAGGTGTATAATTATATTCATATGCTAAAAGTTTTTGGCTCAAATAGTAGACTATGTTGATTATTATCATTGATGTCAAAAATGTATCATGTCAAGATTGACTATGTGTCAAATAAAGAATAATCTTATCAATATTGATGTAAAAGGTAATTAAGGACAAATTTAATTATGTGATATGTCAAGGTACATGAAATATTAGGTGCATGAGAGATACGAGTTCATCATAAGAAGAGAAGAGAGTATTGCTAAGAGTTGTCATGATTAATGTAAGCATAGAAAGTATAGGTCATGGAAAGAGTGTTTGAAGACAACTAATGTATGCATAGGAAGAATAATGTATTAAAAAGTTCTTTATAATTAATTTATATCATGATATTAATATTCATGTGCATAGGAATATATATGCATAGTATGGCATAGTCATGACATGAGTTTTAGGGTGAGCCATATGAAGAAACCATTATCATTGAGAGAGTGTTGTCATTGAAGATTATTATCATCATAAATAGATTATTTTATTGATATGAATGTGTAGTGATGTATTATTTATAATTTTTTGATGATTTTTTGAGGTCATGACATGAAAGGAACAAGTCAAGGTGTTAAGTGCATTAGAATTTTGATCATAATCATAACATAATAAAGGTATGATTTGGTGGCATGATAAGGTGAGTGATCTTAAGTAACTAAGAGGTTGCGAGGTTGTGTGATCATGAGAATAAGGTGTGTATTTACTCAAAAAAATTTAAAAGTGAGTCTTTGAAGGTAGGTCCTTCAGTCCTAGTCTATACTTAGACCATTCTTAAACCCTACCTAGCCTAATGAGGCATCAGGATCAAGTTTCAAGGTGAATGTGTGATGGAGAGTATGGATAGAGGTAATTAAAGTTTTTTTAGGAGTGATAATTAAATATGAGGTTATTTTTTGTAGGAAAAGGCATTAAAAGTGGTTTTGAGGCCTCTCGAGTGCACAAAATGAAGGTATGCAAAATTGAGAAGGAATTTTAGGTATTCGTTGTCACATGTAACCTTTGCATGGTAAATTGAGATATTAAAGATATATGGGTAAGGTTAATATATATAATATATAGGAATATTTTCTAATTTTAGGGGTAATCCTTTATGAATAATCATTAAAACTAAAACCTATGTTAAACTTCCCTAAAACCCTAGTAAGGACTTGATGTGAAATATCTTATTAAAAATATCCTATAATGGTCTCAAATGACTAGAAAATCTATTTAATCATGTATTAAACTCTCTAAATTACCTAAAAGTAGTGATAGTTAGTTACATGAGAGAGAAAATACACAAATACATGCTTGTTTAGGAAGAATTTATTGTAATAGTCAAAAATTGCATTGGTCAAGAAAATAAAATGAATTCGAAAAGAATATATAAACATGTAATACATGCACATGATAGATTTTGGATGGGTTCCACCCTTCATGTGTGCTAAACTAGTCATCCAAGTTAGCTAGTCATAGACAAACCTAATGATGTGAATAGTGAAAAACCATGGTAGAGATGAGAAGATGGATTTGAGGATCTGAACATGTCATATTGATGCAACCAAGTACATAAAGATTTTATTTATGAATTAAATTTCATTTTAATTCTTTAAATAATTTTTTGAGGTTAGTGAATATGGTGAAATAGTTTCTCACAAGTTGACTTGTCTAGTTTAGATAAGATTGTGTAATATAAGGTTAAGAAATTGGTCTACAAGATAAATATTTTCTAGTAGACCATATGATCTTCCTATTTAAATTGTGTGTGTGTGTGTGTGTGTGTGTGTGTGTGTGTGTGTGTGTGTAATATGATAATATACATACATCATGAGTCATTAAAAGTGTATACATAGGTGTTGGAGGTCCAAGTCACCATGACTGGTCTTTGAGATAAATTGGCAGTTCTAAGTGAGTAAGTTATAGAGATAATATTTATCCTTTATGACCTAAGTGAAGATATTAAAATAATTTTGGGATGATATTTTATTAATTTAGTATATGTATTCATGTTTAATTTTTCATGATTAAGTTGGTTAATTGAATTTGATCTTCATTCTTGCAAAATAGATTTTTGATTATACACAAGCCAAATATGGCAGTTTGTCCTAAAGAAGGTTTCAAGGTATGAATGAAAGACATATGTATAATAAATTATGGAGGAGTTTATTAAAGGTATTTTATAATTAATTTAATGGTTTTTAGTTTTTGTAAAAATCCATCTAGGCCTAATAATATCAAGTCTTAGTGTTAAGAGAGCAGACGTAATGAAATAGGTCTCCATGAGACATAAAGGATGAGTAAGTCCAATATTGGTCATTAAGTTAGATTTTTATATATTAATGAATATTATCTTGTGGTAATATAGTTACTATAAAAATTATTTATATTTATTTATTAGATGAAATTAATGTGATCAAGTATGAGAGAGATCAAATAGACTTTTGGTACTCATGGGCTTAATATTACAGTGAACTATAAAGAGTGTTATTATGAGGTGGTTGGACCTAAAATGTTTTTTAAATATTGTATAATGTTATATTGGGTCTATTTGAGTTGTGTTTTAAATAATATTAACATATATGGAGGTGAAAGTTTTTCCAAGGGATCAATTTTATACATTACTATACATACCTAATGCAATTAGGTCTCCATGAGTTGTAATACATAAATAAGGCCTAATTGAGTTTTGGTCAACCAATATGGGTCCAAATTATGATTGAAACATGTTCATAAGATTTTATAATAACTGTTAAATGGACAAAATAATATTTCTAAGGTGTATTTTTGACCATGTAGTGTGTAACTATGAGTATAGTATATATACAAGGCATTTTAGGTCTATTTTGTAAGCAAAGAGTAATTGAATGAATTAATAAATAAATTAACCTAAGGAGGTTGGGTATCATGTTTTAAACCATAAATACAGAGTATATAATCATATCATGAAGATCATATAGGTGTTCTATAGTTTAATATCAAGGACACATGACCTATTTAGTCTTCAAGAGGGTTAATTAAACGAAGAAGCCTAAAAGCAATTTTGAGAGAAATCAAGTGGAGTAGAGATAAAGGAGTGATAATTAATTATTTATAGGATATAAATTTTGAATAAAAGATGTGTTTTTGATGTATGATAGTGGATAGAGTTTAGATATAATAGATAAATATCTAAATGGAAAGAACTATGATTAACTAAGCTAGTGTTTAAGGGAGTTGAAGCTTCCTTACAAGTTAGAGCTTGCAAAATTGGTCTTTTCTAAGTTGGTTCTTCATCAATAGGTATTTGGATATTACTTTAAGGTTGGTGATTTTATAATTTTACTTTGACTGAGTTTTTGCTTAGTTATAGGGGTTTTTATCCTCCTAGAAAGTGGGTGTTTGATAAAGTCAAGAGGGTGATTAATAAATTTGGGGTTGGTGCTCCATGTTGGATTTATGTTTAAATAAAGTTGATAAATTGTCTTATAGGATAGTTTTACCAATATTTTTTTTAGTGTTTTTTATACCTCATGAGGTGTTCCCACATATGTGATGTTTTATCTTGCTTCATGCTCATCTAATTGGTTCTTATTGCATTGCTAAATTGGATGTAATTGATTGAAAGTTTTTTAATACTAATTCACCCCCCTAATCATTGTGAATCCAATAATTGGTATCAGAGCTAGATCATTTGAATTAGTCCTAATAGTTTGAAGGTGATCTTAGAAAGTATAAGATGTCTATTAATCAAGAGGAAGAAGATAAAATTTATGATAAAGAAGTCTCTTATGATAGTGAAGAAGGAGAAGCTGAAGTAGACCATGAAGTTGAGATCATAAATATATTATATGATTTGAAGCATCAAAAAAAAAATGAAGCATGAGTTGAGATATATGGCAAGGATCTTAAGGAACATATATGTACCTTAAAGAGTGACATGGTAAAAAATTCCAAAAAGGATGAAAAGACCATTAAGGATATTGAAAATCAATTAAAAGGTGTTAATACAAAGTTTAGATCAAAATAAGTTGAGTATGATTAGTTTAAGATAGAGTTATATTCCTTGAATGTTGAGCATGAACATATCATAGACAAGATGAGCAAGTTTGATAAAAAGTGTGATAATTCAGAACAAGTCAAGAGAACCAACATGAACATTAACATCAAGAGACTAATTAGCCATCCCAATTCAATGAGGTATTCCAATTATTTCAATGGTTATTATTTTACTTGTCATATCTTTGGTCATAAGGTACGTGATTATAGAATGGTCTCAAGGGATGATTTATCATGAGACCATGAGAGGAGTGATTAGTCAAGAGGTAAGTACCATAATGTTGTTTAATATAGCTATAATAACATGGGACACATTTCAATATTTTATCCTAAAATATTTATAAGGTACTCAAGACTTAACAAGGTATATAGAGCTCATAGAGTGCATGAGAAGGGTCAAACATTAGTATGGAATCCAAATAATGTTAGGACTAATCATATTGAGTGCAAGAGTCAAGATTTATTATTTGATAAGGTAGAGTAAGGATCAAAAGTGAAGGAATGTTAAGAATAGTTTTTATCTACATATATCGACAAAGTGGATGAGTTGAATTCTTCAGTCAAGCCTAAGTGGATTCTAAGGATCTATCAATCTCATAATTATAAGATGGTTGAAAAGAGTGGTTTGTAGATTTATAAATATCTTGAGTTCATGGTATTTTAAAATACCTATGGAAAGGGGTGACTCTATTAGGATTCATGAAGCCACTCTTATATTAGTATAAGTATGAGGTTATAGTCAAAGAAGGATTCATCTTGAGAGGATTCCAATTTGTCTGTGTTACCAGGTACAAGTTTTTTTTAGCTTGTATGTAAATGACAAGGTGAAAGGAGTTTTGGTAGTATGATAATTGATTCAAGAGATTAGTTCATTAAGAGTCATGGTATGGAATATAATTATTATAATTAGATTATGTCTAGAGAGATATGGAATATGGATTGGTTTGCAGGACCAATATGGTCATAGAGACAAGTTGGATATTTTTGATAGAGCTGAAAGGTACACATAAACATAAAGATGGGTTGAAGAATGTGGACAAGGATGAGAGAATGATGGATGTTTTTAAATTTATAAAACGGAAATAAAGATGGATATTATCCATCTCTATGGCATCAAGGTACATAAAGAAAGGTGAGTGGTGTTATGTATCTGAGTCTATTTGAAGATATATGTTAGATAAGAACATATGTGATGGCTTAGTGAGTGATCAAAGGTTTATATCAGAGATAAAGTGATTGAGGTATACATGAAGATAGTGGGATCAATTTTTATACTCTATTATCTTGTTACCAAAAGGGGGATAGAGTTTATAAAGGGAGAAATAGGCTTGTTTGAAAATAACTAGTTCTAAGAGAGTTCAGAATGACGTATAGACTTAAGAAATTTTGAGATCCTATTTGTTGCAAGAGGTGTGATCTAAGAATTTAAATCATGGGGATAAATTTTTAGGTATTTATTTATAATTAATTTAAAAATGTGAGAATTTTCATAATAGAGGATAAATAGCCTTTTAAGAAATGTTTTGAGAGTGGTTTCCATCAATGATAAAGGGGAAGATTATTGAGTATTGTCATTGATTTCAATGTTGATGTCAAAGATGTGTCATGCCACGATTGATTATGTGTGATATCAAGAAAAATATTGTCAAGGTTGATGTCAAAGGAAACTAAGGATAGATGGAATTATGTGATATATCAAGGTACATGAAAGAGTATGTGCATGAGAGAAAAGAGTTCATCATAAGAAGAGAAGAGAGTATTGCTGAGAGTTGTCATGATTATTGTGAGCATGAAAAGTATAGGTCATGAAATAGTGTTTAAAGACAACCAATGTCTACATAAGATGAATAATGTATGAATAAGTATTTAATAGTGATTGATGTCATGATATGAATAGGTATGTGCAAAGGAATGTATGTGCATAGTCATGACATTAAGAGTTTTAGGGTGAGCCATATCGAAAAAGCATTATCAATGAGAGAGTGTTTTAATTGAATATTTTTATCATCAGAAAGATATGGTGTAATGATACAAGTGTGTAGTGATGTCTTGTATTTTATTCTTTGATGGTTTATTGAGGTTATGATATGGAAGGAACATGCCAAGGTGTCAAGTACATTGGAATCTTGAGCCTAGTCATGAAATGGTAAAGGTATGAGATAATGGCATGAAAATGTGAGTGAAATTAGGAAATTTATAGTCTATGAAGGTTGTTTGAGCATGGTAATAAGGTTTGGATGCACTCAAAAGTGTTTCAAAGTGAGTCTTTGAAGGCATGACCTTTAATCTTGCTCTATACCTTGACCATTCTTAAACCATGCCTAGCCTAGTGAGACATGAGGAAATTTTTTTAAGGTGAATATGTGAAGGAGAGAATGGATAGAGTTAATTCAAGTTATTTTAAAAGTGATAATTAAATATGAGGTTATGGTTTGTATAAAAAGTCATGAAAAGTAGTTTTGAGGTCTCTCAAGTGCAAAGAATGAAGGTATGCAAACCCAAAAAGGAATTTAAGGTGTTCATTGTCACATGTAAAATATACATAGGAACTTAAGATATTAAGGAGAGACTGGTAAGGGTCCTATCTAATATCTACATGCATTATTTTTGGATTTAATGGGTAGTCTATTATAACTAATCAGTAACACCAAAACCTATGTTAAAGTTCTCTAAAACCCTAATAAGGACCCAATGTGAATTATATTATTAAAAATAACATATAATAGTCTCAAATGACTATAAAAAAATATTGGATCATGTAATAAACTCTCTAAAGTACCTCTAGGTGGTGGTGGTGGTTAGTCAAATGAGAGATAAAATGCATAGATAAAGGCTTGTTTGTGAAATATTTTCTATAGCAGTCAAAAGTCTCATTGGTTAAGAAAATAAAATGAATTGGAAAAGAATATAGAGAATCATAATATATTATAATTATGGTTTTTGGATAGCTTCCACCCTTCAAGTGTGATAAACTAATCATCCAAGTTATCTAGTCGTAAACAAACCTAATGGTGTGAATAATGAAAAACCTAGGCAGAGATGAGAAGATGGATTTGTAAGCATGTCAAATTGATGAAACAAATAAATGAAGAGTTTATTTATGAATTATAATTCATGATAATTATTTTAATAAGTTTTGGAGGTTAGTGAATATGGTGAAATAGTTTCTCACAAGTTGATGTATTTGGTTCAGATAAGACTATGTAATATAAGGTCAAGAAATTGGTCTACAAGACCAATATGTGCCATTAGAACATAAGATTATTATACTAATAGGATTATATATATACATACATACATACATATATATATATATATATATATATATATATATATATATATATATATATATATATATATATATCATATTATCATATACATGAATCAAGATCCATGAAAAGTGTCTATACATGTGTTGGAGGTCCAAGTCACCATGATTGGTCTTTGAAGTAAATTAACAATTTTGAATAAGTTGCAAAGATGATATTCAATTTTTATGACCTAATTGAAGGTATTAAAAGAATTTTGGGATGATATTTAAGTCATTTATTATTTTTATACATGTTTAATTTTTCATGAATAAATTCCTTAAGTGTGTTTGAGCTTCATTCTTGCAAAAACAAAATTGACTATACATAGGCCTAATAGGGTAGTTTGTCCTAAAGAAGGTTATAAGGTATGAATGAAAGACACATGTATAATAAAGAGTGTAATATGTAATTATATTTATTTTAATAATTTATTTAATGGTTTTTATTTTTTGGATAATGGCATCTGGGTTAATAATATCAAGTCTTAGCGTTAAGAGAGTAGACCTAATGAAGTAGATCTCCAAGATACCTAAAGGATGAGTAAAACCAATATTGGTCATTAAGTCAGATTTTTATATAAGAATGACGATAATATTAGGGTCATATATTTCCTATAAACATGATTTGTATATCCTAATTACATTACATGATGGTGATCAAGTATGAGAGATATCAGATATAGTTTTGGTACTCAGAGGCCTAATATGATAGTAAACTACAAAGAGTGTTCTTATGATGTGTTTGGACATAAAATATTTTTTAAATATTTGATAATTTTAGATTGGGTATATTTGATTTTTTTTTGAAATAATATTGACATATATGGAGGGAAAAGGTATTCCAAGGGATCAATTTTACATGTTATTAAATAAACCTAATGCAGTTAGGTCTCCATGAGTCCGAATAGAGATATAAGATCTATTTGAGTTTTGGTCAACCAAGATGGATCCAAATTATAATTAAACCATGTCCATAATATTATATAATACATATTAAATGGCTGAACTAAGAGGTTGAATGAGTATGGTTGACTAAGTATTATGTAGCCATGAAAATCATATCATAAAGATCAAGGACATTCATAAATCACTGAGCCTAATGAGGTTGGATAACATTTTATAAACCATTAATATATATAAGATAATCATATCATAAATATCATATAGGTGTTATATAGTTGAATATCAAGGATGCATGACCTATTCAATCTTGAGGAGGGTTAATTGAGCGAAGAATCCTAGAGGTAGTTCTGAGAGAGATCAAGTAGAGTAGAGTTGAAGGAGTGATAATTAATTATTAAGAGGCTATAAAAGTTGAATTATATATGTGTTCATGATTTATGATAGTGGATTGAATTCATATAAAATAGATAGAGATTTGAATGGAAATAAGTGTCATTGACTGGGTTGGTACTTAAGGGAGTTGAAGCTTCCTTGTAGGTTGAATCTTGTAGAATTGGTCTTCACTGAGTTGGTACTTGATGAAGAGGGAGTTGTAAATTCCTTATAGGTTTGTACTTATAGAATTTTAATTTTACTAAGTTGGTGATTATTCATATGGGGTTGTATCCTCCTCACAAGTGGGTACTTGTTAAAGTCAAGTGAGTGCTTGATAAATTTAGGTTTGGTGCTCCAAGTTGGGTTGATGCTCAACTAAATTTAATAAATTTTATTATAAGATAGTTTGTCCAAGATTTATTTCATTGGGTTTTATCCCTCATGATTTTTTACCACATATGTGATGTGTTATCTTTTTTCATGCTCATGTGAATGGTTCTTAATACATTTCTAGATCACTGTGTTGCATTCATAGTTCATAGATGAGTAGATGTAATTGATTGAAATTTTTTGAATACTAATTCACCCCCACCTCTTACTCATTATGATTCCAATAAACCATGTGTTCATTTCATTTTTCATCATGTTGGGCCAATAGTTCCCCTAGTGTATGTTCTATTGTTGAGATATAAAGAATTAATGATTGTCTAGGTGTGGTTCGTCTCAAAATTGGTAGGTTGGAAAAGTATGTTATGAGATTTATAAATGCTATTTTACATTCAACATCCCATTTAAAATTGACCCATTTATTTAAAAAGTGTGTAAAAATGTTAAACATATTTGCCAGTTGTGAAATGAACCTACGAATAGATTGAATCTTTCCTTGTAGGCTATGGAGTTATTTTAGATTATAAGGTGGAGGCATTTCCATGATGACATTGAAATTCATGATATCCAATTTAACCCATATTTTTGACATAATTAATCTTAGAAATTTTCCTTAAGTGATGTAAAAGACACTTCTTAGGATTTAGATGAACCTTGTACTCATGAAGTCTCTCAAATATTCTTCGTAGAACATCAATATATCTAACACATGTTCTATATTTTACTACAATGTCATCAACATAATCCTTAACAATAATCTACATCATATCATGTAAGATGATGATCATAATACAATGATAGGTAGAACCAATGTTCTTTAAGATGAATTGCATGACTTGGTAATAGAATGTTCCCCATGATGTGATGAATGCACTTTTGTACTAGTCCTTTTGAGCAATCTTGATTTAATTATATCTTGAGAATTAATCCATGAGGGAAAACAACTCATACCCAGTAGTAAATCTGAAAATCATGTCAATGTTGGGTATAGGGAAATAATATTTGGGACACACTTTATTGATATCTCAAAAATTAGTACAAATGAATATCCCTATGGCTTTTTTGCTACTAGGACTATATCTGATATCCATTTGGAATAGTCTAGTGGTCTGATGAATCCAATTCTCAATATTTTATTCAATTTTTTTTACTAAAATAATTATGTGTGGATGCATATTTCTCAAAATTTTCTTGATTGTTTTGGCATATAGATGTAAAACAAGGTGATGCACAACCAAGTTAGTTTCTAAGATTTGCATGTCTGAATAATCCCATGGAAAGATATTAATAAAATCCCTTAAAATGGTGATGATGTAGTCACACTCTTTGTTAGTAAGGGAGGCTCCAAGATAAATAATTTTAGGATCTTCATAAGTTACCATGTTAACTTTAGTCATGTTTTATATGAGGAGTGTGGAACCATCTTCTAAAATAGTGGGCAACATTTGATCTTGATTTGCCTCTTCTACCAATTCTAATTTTAGTTGTACATCCCAAAGCTCAATATTATGAGATGAATTTGAGTCTTCTAGTTTAGGTAGTTTCTAAATAGAAAATATCTCTATAAAGTGTAAACCAAGGTGCTCAAAGACTCTATGTTGTTCATATTTAATACTAGCATTGGCTATAGATCTAGGAATTGGTGGGCATTGTGCTTCCTTTGGATATGAGAAAACTTTCCCATCCAAGAGTGCCTAAAACATGTTTTCACTCAAGGGTTTATATTTTATTTACTTTTTACCTTATCATTGATCACTTCAAATAGGTTTTTACCTAAATATCTAGATGTTTTATCTTTTTTGTGACCAAGAAAGTTTGCCTACTCTCCAAAGTAAGAGGTGAAGTCCAAAGAAAATTCAAATCCTTGTTTGTGATCACCAATTGGAAATCTATCTATAAGGACCATGTACTCAGTAAGAGATTCCTCATTCTAAAATTTGTCAAGGGGTATTAATAAAAATTTGGTCCAAATTAATGAGGTGAGGATGGAAAAGGTAAATGGGATAATGGGATGTGATAGTGTTGGGCCCACTTTTTCACCAACTGCATGAACCATAACAACTTGAAAGATATAAATGTGAGGTAATATTATGGATTGATTGCTCCCTTTTTTTACCTTTTATCACCAACTAGAGGAATCCTTATGCCAACTAGTAGGAAGTTACATAGTGCAAAATTCTAAAAGACATATTTACAAGTACTTGTACATGGTCATTCAAGAAGTGTAAGTGTTAGAGTAGTGGATTAGGTGAGATAGTGACCCTTAAGTGATAACTCATCATCTAGTGTGTGCTCATCCAACCTGGGTAACATAGTGGAGTCTATAGAATAATGACCCTTGATGACAACTCAACAATTGGCACACACCCATCTGACCTAGCAAGAAGATTCCCCTTTGCCTATAAAAGGAGGATTATATCTAAAGAGAAGAGAGAGAGAGAGAAAGAGAGTGATTAATTTATTGAATCTCTACTAAAATTAAGATCCACCATTGGTATTTTAAAACTATCACAAACTATGTTAAGAACCTTAAATGTATAGCCCAATCTAGCCTATGAGCTATTGGGCAAGAGTAGTTTAAAGATGAGCACATGCTCAGTTTATAATAACTAGACTTTATGTGGTCAAATTTAAGTTAATATAATGGATTTTCTATAATATTAGTTATTAGTTCCTTCATTATAGTTAGTATTTTAATACGCTTGTAACTTACTTTTATGTGATAAATTCTATAGTTTCTTTACTTTAAATGTATTGTGATATTAAGTTTCATCCTTAGTCACGAATGGCCTCCTTGTGCCATATAGTTACATTTGCCTACCTATAAAAGAGACTAAGTGTTAAATCTAACATGTTCCAAAGTATTAATACCCACACTAAGATCGCTAACTTAAAAAATGAGCACTTAAACCCAAACCATCCCATGACTCAGCTAAGTGCCTAAATGGCCCTTAACTTGTTATCCCATAAGCTTACACAATTAAGAGCTCTATCTATCTAGATATGAACTTGCTCCATAATAATTGTGCCTATCAAAGTCACCAAAATATATTAGTGCCAATAGGCCACCTGAGCCCATCTTGATAATGACTAAATCCCTTTGAAACCCAAGTTATGTTATGTTTCAACTAGCCCAATGTGGGCCCAGTCCCTTCAGTGTTGCACTTTGGGTGAGCACACAAGGCTTGTCCCTTATGTGAAATTGATACCAATGGATTAGTGTGTTAAATTTTATGTATTATAGCACATTATGCTAGTGCCTAAATATAACAAGTATAAAATTATCTTGTTTTGAATGCTAAGTGCATGACTAAGCACAAAAACTAAACAAGTGAAATTTTCTACAATAGTTTAGTTTTATTGCTATGACCCTCATTGAATTTTATTGCTATAATGGTGTAATAGAGTGATTCTTTAACTATACCTAAAAACCATCAAATGTTTGCTAGAGAAAGTGGAAGATAGTTTCATGCAGAAGCATCCTACATGAAAAAGATAGGAGCCAAAAAAATGGGTGAAATTCAACCTCTATGATGCTCTATATGAGGTGTTCTTTTCTGAACTACCTAAGAATGTGTATTGGTGGTTGGTTACCTATAATAACTATATAATTTAAATATATGGACATTGCATTGAGTGGACACAAGAAATCTTGGAGAGGCTTGAGAGCATGGATGAAGTTTGGACATGCATTATAGACAAGCAGTGGAGTTGCATGTTAAAAAACTACATGTTGGAGTCCATAATGTCAACCTTCCCATTCCCCAAAGAAGTAGTGTATGATTTTATTTATGAACTAAGGGGTGCATTCACAAGAGGGATCAACAATAAGTTGAAGAAGTTTTTTATGGATTACAACATATAAACCATAAGAATGGAAGGATAAAATCCTTACATGTATGAGAAAGCATAGAAGGTGGCAAGGGGAAGTGTAATTAAGGCATGATTGAAGAGGACAAGAAACTTAACACCTAATAGTTATAGAGGTTAAACTATAATAAGTGAAAGCACATATTGATATAGTATATATAACTTGAAAGTGCTAAGATGACCCATAGTAAGTGGGAAGGGCATGGGGAAGGATCCCTTGAAATGCAATAGTGTGAAGAGAGAGAGGAATAAGTAAAATATCAAGCTCAGTAGTTACATGTGGTATGTAGTGGGTTCTTACAAGATGTGATTATTGAGAATGTACTAAAAGCACCTAACCCCTTTAAACCTAAGTGCAAGCTCATGCATTAGATTCCCCATTAGAATATAGAAGAATGGTAATTGACCCTATTATTGACATCAACTTTGGTAGGATTTGATATTTGGATCAAGACTTTATGATTGATAAAATGATTCCCTATGAGTAATTGGGTGAAAATATGGTAAATCAAGAAAGTGCCAACCCAATAACCCTAAACATAGGTGCAAGCATTCCCATGTAGAGGATGTAAGCTATGACAATTAGGAAACAACCCACAAAAAGTGGCATGGCACCATACGTCAGTGGTATTACACCAATAAGTTTAATAGCATAGCCTATAATGATAGGTTCAACACTCAAATAAAAAATTGGAGGAATTAGAGGGCCACCTCAATATAGATGTAAGGGTAGAAAGTAATTTTGAACCTAACACTACCCCCTCATTAGACTTAGTATGAGATGTTGATGAACTTGATTGAGTATTAAATCATGGAGAATGTCATAGATCATGTGCTTAATTGTGAGTTGTAATGGTGCACTCAAGGCATCACTTAGTTTGATCACAAATTGGCTCAGTTTATGATTAGATTGATGGATTATGCCTATACTTGGTATCATAAATTTGATCCAAACCAAGCTATGGTTGACTATGATATGTTGAAAGAAGCCTTTTTGAAAGAGTTTGATATCTCTGAGTTTAAATAGTATAACATCATGATAATCAAGGAAATTAACTTTGGGTTATTTAAGAGTGTATGCCTATATGATGCATGGTTTAAGATTCTACTCTCTAAGCTTACATATGGCATCCACCCCTCCCAACATGCATAATGTTTTGTTAGAGGTCTGCTAGTACCCTTTAGAAGAGATCTATCTATGAATACCTTCATATACCCCCATGAAGTGCTAGAATCCACATTCTAGGCTAAGGCAGTAGGTAGTGTTGATATCAAGATCAACTTATTTATGCAAGATCAAATCATGTCAATGGCCTCCCAATGATATTAGTTGATTATTTGTTTGGCACATGACACTCATAATAGGTTATGGTGTACTGACTATGAGATGGAGGGGCATAACAAGAATAATTACCCATGAATAAATGTTCACACCCTACTTCTCAACTATGAAGTTTGTCATGGGTTACATGATTCTCAAAACTATCCTCTATTACAATGTGCTAGCTAGGTGAACACTACAATCTACTATAAAATGTGTGATGCCTATATGAATTCAATATTAGACTATTGAATCATCAATGAGATGTGATAAAACATGGAAAGAGGCATGTGGTAGGCAATAAAATTAGTTGGTGGTTAGGTAAGTCAAGGAAATAAAGGCTATATCTATCACAATATGGGTTATGAGAACTAGCAAGGCATGTGTGGGTGGTTGAATGAGAATTATTAGCATGACTTCCACATGCACCCAATGTGTGGATATTTTCAAGGACAACATGTAGTTGAGGAATGTTTAGACTTATAAAAAGAGCTAACTCAAGGTCAGCCTAGTGCAGTCAAAGGTGCCATAATGGTTAAGTGAGAATCCAAAAAATAAAGGTGGATTCCAAGCCATAACAAACTTGTAAAGAGCCACCTAAGGTGTAGGCCACAAGTCAGAGTGCGTTTACCACTCAGCTAACCACTATGTTCACCCAAGAACTACACTTGGAGTATGGTGAATCAAGTTATACTAAGTGCATAACATGTCTTGATCTAGAATTTGTGCCCTATCATGACCCTATGTGATATAAGGATGTCCTATGATAAGTAATGAGAATGATGTAAAATTTATAGGGTAAACTCATGATATTTAGAGATATAGAGGCATAGGCCAACACTTTATGCATAATACAAAACAACTATGAGGCTAAAGTATAGGATTTGATCAAGATGCTACACCTCCTACAAACTAAAGGGATGTTTCCCTTGCTATAGGATTTGATGTTGAAACACACAGGGAAGAAACTAGAAGAAGAGGTTGTGTCTCAAATGATTGAAGTTGTTACATTACATAGAGAGTGGGTTCATGAATTAAGGCATACTCAAAATATAGAGTATGACCAAGAGATATTAATAGAAGATGCCATCAATGGATGGTCAGTTTGTGATGTACTTGTAGACATAGGCACTAAGGTTAATATTATGACCAAAAAAATACTTGGAGAAGATGGGATAACCACTCTTGAGGCCCTCAACTCACATTCTATTCATGGATAAAAAAACCCAAGTGCAACATATTAGGATATTTAAGGTGCCATTTTAGATATCATGGGAACTAAGTTTTGATCTAACTTCAAGTTCATTGAGTTGGTGGAGTAGGATAACTATCCAATGCTCTTAGGTAGGCCATGGTGCTACACTAATAATGCAAACATGTGACTTAATAAGTGATACATGAATTTTAAAAATGGAAAAGAGAGGGTGGTGATCCATATATAAACTGATTAGGGTCCCCCATATGTGTAAAACATTTATATCAAGGATAAGATCAACCACATTTACAATATCATGGCATAAGGTGTCAAGAATCTTAACCTTAGTAACCATAACATGCTTGAATGGGAGGATGAACAATCATCCTTAAATATAGCTAATGTAGATTTTGAATTATGGGTATAAGAGGATTATGAGGTCATTGGCTAAAGATACCACCTGGTATATGTAGTTGAGCCAAGGCTAGCCAAAAAGGGACTAGTTAGGGTTGAGTGCAATCAGAGGAGATGGGTTCCTCATGCCAAAAAGGCCATTAAAAGGGTGTTTTTAAAAAATAAATGTAATATTTTAGCACTCCCAAAGTATGAATGGATATAACCTATAGAGAGTTATTTCTATGACATTAAATTTTGTGTCCCCAAGGAAATAAATAGAATGGGCACACTAGTGCATACCTTGAAGAACACTATTACTCGCTAGTGGGTAGTGCAAAGATCTAACTTGCCAACATGGAAATATGTGAAGAAAATAATATAAACCAGGTATATAAAGAGTAATTTGGACTTAGACATATCCACTTACTCAAGTGAATCCAATTTAATCATGCATGTGCATTTGTCTGAAAAAATCTAGACTATCTATGATGAGAATGCACCAAAAGGGTTGTGGCTGCACACATTCTACAAGACTTTGAAAAAAAGGGCATGAGCATGGTAAATTGTAAATGAGACATGTTTCAAGATAATAAATTAAGAGACACTCAAGGAAAGGTTCATGTACACCTCTTTTTATTCATATAACTTAGGACTACTGGAACCGTTGCAAGTCATTCACAAGGTAGTGTTTGAGGACATCACCATCCTAGAAGGGAAACTCAGTGAAATGCTCAAGGATAAAGGATTATCACTCCTAAAATTATTTGAATAACATGTGCTCAATAGTGACTCTAGTAAGTAAGATGACAAGACTTGGAAAGAACACAATTGGAAGGCTGTAATAAGAAGAGAAAACAATTGGAAAGAACACAATTGGAAGGCTCTAATAGATATCATTAAACGTAAAGAAGTGCATCTTTAAAAAATCTTGGCAAATCATCTAGAAAGAAAATTTTCTTATTTATTCTACAAAGATAGACATTATAATTCAACTTGAGACTCTTTCAATGCAAAAAGATGTTTGTGCCTTTCTAGGCCATTATGGTTACTACAGGAAGTTCATACAGAGCTATGGAAAGATCATACTGCCTCTAAAGGAGATATTGCACAAAAATGGCTCATTTTATTGGGGTGAAGCACAAGAGGAGAATTTTGAAACATTGAATCTAAAATTAGTTAGCATGCCAATTCTATAATTTCTAGAATTGACTACTTTCCACATCCATTTTGATGCTTCAATCTCTACAATTGGTGCCATATTGGTGCAACCAAGCGAGGGAAAGATGGACCACCCCATCTCTTTTTAAAGTAGGAAATTGATGTAGGTAGAGTATAATTACACCATCACCATGCATGAGGTATGGGTAATGGTCTATAACTTAAAAAAAAATAGGTAATACCTATTGGTAACCCATTTCATTTTTTTCACTAATCATGAGGTGATCAAGTTCCTCATGAACAAGCATGTTTTACATGAGTGCATATGCATATGGATTGTTATATTGTAGGAATTCTTGTTCTTCATTATTTTTAAACTTAGAAAGTAGAACTTGGGGCCAGATTATTTATCATGCATCAATTCTATTGATGTAATGGTGTCAATGAAGGATGACATTTTAGATGCACATATATACAAATTCCATTACATCCATAAATATTTAACAAAGATTATTGCTTTCCTAACATCTAGGTTTGCACCCCAGACCTTGTTAACTAAGGAGAAGAATCAACTTGCACCCATATTAGATAAAAGAAAAAAAATGCACAACCATAATAACCATGCACTTTATATGAGATAAAATCATAAGTTAGTATGGGTTCCCATTAAGTCTAACTAGTAAAAGGGGCACTCATTTGATCAATGAGACAATGTGGATCCTCCTAACTAGGTACATGGTGGTGCACCATAATTTCAACCTATATCACCTATAGGCCAATAACATAGCTAAATCATTCAAAAATATCTTTGGAACGCACCTAATAAAGATATATGGTGTTGGTTGTAAGGATTGGGAGATCATGTTTTAGTTGTACTATGGGAGTACCGCATGACATACAAGCACCTAAACAAAGTTACACCAATTTAACTAGTATTTGGCACTAAAGTAGTTCTACCTATGGAATTCATGGTTCCCTCCTTACATATTACATGGATTGGTCACTTAGATGACTAAGAATATTTAAGCACAAGGTTGGAAGACTTAGAATGCTTGGATGAAAAGTGCACCCAAGCAAGATGGAGTTATCAAATTCATAATCCATGCTAGAAGTGATAACATGTCAAACATATCAAGCACATGGAGCTGATTGAAGGAGTATTATTGTTGATCTATGATCCCAAGTACCTTAAAAACCTAGGAAAATTTTAAATATGGTGGATGGGCCCCTACATCATCCACCACATATTGGAGATAGGCACATGAAAGTTACACACATATAATGAAATTATCCTTGGGAATTTCAATGCCATTTGGCTAAATCCATATAGGTAGTAGGATGGTACTTACACCATGAAAACTCTAACTTCCTAGTCACTAATTAGTTTGATGTTGAGTTGACCAGAATACATTTTGGTATAAACTAAACCATTTTATTTTCTTTTTGACTATTCCTTGTATAGTGTATAGAGTCAATAATCCATGCATGGTGGCCACAAGGACTTATCTATTATCACTTCATGCATAACTCTAATTATTTGAGTTAAGCACTTTCACCCCTAAGTGCATGAGGAAAGACATCTAAATTATGGGTGCATGAAGCTTACCAGGTATAAGTAGAAGATGCGAAAGATATATATGCATAAGATGAATAATGTAGGAAAATTTAAGGCCCAAGAATGCCAATTTAGCATTACCTTTTTACCATAGTCAAAATAAGGTACATCAATTGATCCGATGGAAGAGACCTAAGAGGCCAAAGAAGATACTTAATATGGTTGAATGCCAGGCAAAAAGTGAAGATTCTCAACATGGTTGAGCATAAGGTAGAAAGTGAAGATGCACCATCTAATAGTGTGTAAGATAATAAAATAAAAATAAATCATTGAACGGCCAACATAAGGGGTTTATATAGGGTAAGACAGGCCAAGGAAAGATGACATATAAGGAATCAACCAAGATAGAGAAGCATTCTTGAAATATTAGTGTGGCTAAAAGAAAAAGTGGAGATAAGGAGGATAAATTTCATG
Organism: Torreya grandis; assembly: GCA_037957365.1. Classification (NCBI taxonomy): domain Eukaryota; kingdom Viridiplantae; phylum Streptophyta; class Pinopsida; order Cupressales; family Taxaceae; genus Torreya; species Torreya grandis. The sequence goes on along the minus strand of JARHVA010008495.1, from coordinate 110,206 downwards.
CATGTGAGGCACTACACCTAGGTTTCCCCAAGGAAGGTGAATGTCATGCCAAGTATACACATAAATAAAGAGAACATCTAAGATAATTTACATCCACCCAAAAATGAATATTAAGTGACCATTTGAACCACATGTCACTTTTATAAAAAAATCATTAGGTACATTTAATGAGGTAGTAACAACACAAAGATATGTAATTTAATGCATTAAAGATGAGATATTCTTAAGGATTTTGAATATTTTTGCATTTTCCAAGACATCAAGGCACTTATGACATAAATCCCACACTAATGATGGTAGCTAAGAAAGAAGGGTATAAAATAGCAAGCAGTAGACTTACTTAGGTTATAAAGTTTTAACTAATTTAAATTAGAGTGAACTTAAGCAAAAACTAGAGAGTCAAAGAGAAACAACCCTATCATAGTGAAAACTTGAGCACTTTAATGAACAATGACATTATAAGAAAGATTATGTTCATAGTGAGACCAATTTGAAGGATTGAGGAGATAAATTTGGGAAAAAAATAGAGTTAGAATGAGAATATATTACCTAGGCTACCATTAATGACTAGTGAAGCTTAGAGCTGAGGGTGTAGTAACATATCTTGTGACTATAAAAGTACCAAACATCATTCAAGGCTTTGTCAAGCCACATCTACCATGTTTCAACATAAGTACATTTAGAATGGTGAAGAAGTGAAAAGTAGAAACCTCCATACAGACATATCAAGAACCCAAGTGGGTTAAGGTTATAGAAGAGATGATGGCCACCAAAACTAATGTGTAGTCAATTAAATTAGTTATCATTATAGAGGTAAATATCAAGGTGCTAAAAAAATTTCCATACCAATTTATGAAATTTCACCTAGAGGTTAAGGTGGGGGAAATTTGGCACTCATTTATGCACATTTGTCAAATCAAGGAGTATAACCACCAAACATCAAGTCACTTGTAAAACTTGGCACAAGACTTGATTATGGACATAGGGAAAAAGAGGTCATAAGGTGATGCCATATTCTATGTCTCTATTTGAGACATGTTGAAAGCTTTTGGTGAAACTCAACTCTATGAGTTGCCCTTCTTTGGTAAGTTAGAGGAACTTGTCAAATTCCTACTCTTGCACATCAACAAGGATTTCATGTATTTTTTAGGATGATGTATGGATATCTTAACATAGTCAATAAATAGAATAATAGGGCTCTTAGATGTTGGTAAATACATCCATCAATTGATAGATAATTATCAATAGGTGGAGTTCATTATAAAGCTCCTTAAGTACTTCAAGGGGGGTTTTACATTCCCCATCAACAAGTATAAGGACCCTGGCACAAGGGTAGTGGCATGCCTAATGAGTTCCAAATTATTTCTAGGAGGTTGATCAACCAATGTGTCAAAGACATACCTCTACATTTCCTATCACATAGCACAAGGTGTATAATTCAACATTGCAAAGTTTATTAGAGAGGAGTTGGTGAAAATTTGACTAGAGTACCATAACACCAAGGGGACCTTTAGGTGAGGGTCCATCCTTATTTTTATTTTCATGGAAGAAATTGAGATCCTAGATGGCAGTGAGAATAATCTCTAGGTCTTCTTAGGAAACTATGAATCCCTGGTGAAAAAGTATAAAGACTACACTTGCCTCACCTCCTTCAACCCTAAGTAAAAGATGCACATAATGTGTTGGTGTGAAAAACACATAGAATCCTTTAGACTGGAGTAATGTATTCCTTAGGGGATCCCATAGAGTTATTTGGCATGTCAACTTTTGTTGTAATGTAACACTATTACATAACACACTTGGTACTATGAGATGGAAATAGACTGGTTTGGCTAAAGTTCCCCTTTACCTTCTTGGCAAGGTACTTGAAGGATGCACTAAACTAGATCCCTAATTCATAATAAATAGAAATTTTGGTGAAGGTACTAGATGCAAAAAGGTGTAGGTTGAGGCATAAATTCCCTCATGTAGATGGGAAGGCCACTGTAGATGAAGAAGATACCTTAGATTTCCTAGACATTGATCCCATCCAAGAGGTCACCATCATAGTGTACATCTATATATTTTAATATGTGATGAAGCTATAAAATAAGTACTCTAGTGCTAAGTAGAGCATTGAGGAAAGTGAAGACCCCCTAATCTGAATCAGGGATGAAGGGATGTTAACACTAGATAAGTAGAATAAGTGTCTAAAGAAGAAGAGGGGGAAACTTTGGAATAAATAGAGGAGTGACAAAGCTTAAATATTTACTTGGAATAAGAAGCCTCTCTTTTGACCTCCACATAAAAGCACATGTGATTCAAGCTAAAGGCTTCCCCTAGCACAAGGTAAAAAAGGGAAAGTATCCTCCTATGGTGAATAGGATAATTTTATCTGAAGAAGAGGAGGAAGAGGAGTTATAAGAATAAAAAAAATGGGGAGGGTCATATAAATCATGCCTGAGGAAGATGACTCTTCATCTAGTGAATAGGCCCTCTCTCCATCCACCTAGATTAAGTTAGATAAAAAGAGGAAAACATGGAAGAAACTCATCTTGAGTGAAGCTAATATGTAGAGGGCACATGATCTAGAAAAATGGTGAGAAAAAATAACCAAGGTAGAGATGTCCATAAAAGTGGTTAAGATGGTTGAGGTCAAGGAAAGAAGGAAAGAAGTGGAGGAGCGTAAGGCATGGGAGATGAAGGAAAGGAATGTATAAGGGAGGAAGGAAGAGAAATTAGGTGAAGAGCCTAAAGATTTGGAAGCACATGATAAAATAGTACCATTAGGGTCACCTACTAAGGAATATTTGAAGTACAAATGGAAGGACATGGGCCTACCCTAGGATCAAATCAATGTAGTTCTAAAGTGCACTATAAGTGAGAGGCTATGAGGGATAAGGGCATGCCCCAAGTTGAAATTGATAGATTAGAGGTCAAGGAGATAGAATTGAGAGAAAATATATGAGAAGTACAAACCACATAGACAAAGGCCATAAAGGAAAAGGCTATGAAAGAATAATTAGAAGGGTTGATTGAGGAGGATAAGCCCAAAAATAAGGAAAGAGAGGAAAGAGAAGCCTAGGTAAAAAGGTCTAGGATGATGAAGGAAAGAGAAAAGAAGAAGGTTATTGATAGTGTATAATCAAGAGAGGAAAGAGTACCATAGAAGGCACCTATCACCTCCATTAGAACCATTGAAAAAGTTGCACAATAATTGCACCCTATATTTAAAGGGGTTCTTTGAGATATAGAAGGTGATAATAGTGCCTTGTAGAAACAAATAGAGAAGGAAACAAAGGCCCTATTGGGGAAAGAAGAGAAGAAGTTTGGCACTAAGGAAGATTATGTTGAAGGGCTATGGTAAGAAGAAATGGATGATGGGAAAAGTCCATAGAAGAACCATTAAAAGATGAACATGTTGGTAGGTCTATCATTTAAGAAAAAGAAGAAGAAGATAAATGGGTAAAGTCTAATGAAGAACCCAAAGAAGAAGAAAGAGAAGAAGAAGAAGGCACTGGTATAAGCACCAACAATAATGATGAAGAAGAGGAGCTAAGCGAGGAAAAAGAGTATGAGCTAAGAAATAAGGAAATGGTGTAATAAGGGTTCAAAGAGGATGAATAATTATATATGATGGAGTATATGCCATTTAAGACTACCATAAGTGTAATGCACCACCAAGTTTCTTGGCCATTGGATTACTATATAGATGAACCCTAGTTTGAGGTTTCAGAAAAAGCTCTTTAAGGTGTCAAGAAAATAGAGGAAGGGCATGACTAATAGCTCATAAATAATTTAGCCTTGAACCCTATGATTAAGATGGACTCCTTATTAGTGTGCAAGGATATCATCAACGATGTGTGTGCTAATAATTTCAAGAAAATAACACAAGAAGTAAAGGGGGAACTTTAAGTAATAAGGATCAAATTTAAATAGTTGGTCAAATGTGTAAAAGAGGTAGAGTGATCCATTTTGTATTGTTTAGATACCTTAGGAATGAAATAGTTTGACAAGGTCTACATGCTTGTAGAGTAGATGTTTCCTCAAATAAGGCCAATGCTAGAGGAGCTAAAAGACCCATGTGAGGCCTTAAGAAGAGAGTTGAACAAAAATATGGATATAGTGGAAGACCTCTTTTCCAAACTAGAAGAGGGAATGGAAGAATCATATTCCATATTTTTTAACTTCACCACCCAAGTAATGGTCAATAATACATGCCTTAAAAAGGTAAAGGAGGAGAAAGATGCCTCATTCTAACACTTCTTCATGATGAACAAAACCAAGTGCATATAAGTGATGGTAAAGGTTAACACACATAAAATACCAACTAAAGACCTAGGAGTAAGACCTAGAAGCTCCCCTCCATGCCTTTCAAATGAAGGCCAATGAGTAGGGGGATATCCTAGATGGTAGGGTAAGGTGAGCAATGGAAAGGCTTGAGGCATTTATGAAATAATTGGAAAGCATGGATGTGCTTACCCTCAAGGATAAATTAACTAAATTAGATGACACTATGGAAGATATAAAGCTTGATATATATGGATTTGAAAGCTTTAAGGTAAAATTAGAGTAGGGTGGACCTAAGTTTTGCACACCAAAGGTGCTAAAAGACTAGTCTGGGGTGGACTAGTAATTTTTATAAAGCAATGTTGGAACCCTTTTTACACCAAATATGTGGACCATGCTAGCTCAAAAAATATCAGTGTGAAGCAATATTGTTAATTTATTTCTCCCTCTTTATAGATTTTGTCACCATCTAGAGAAACCCTTGAGGATCCTATACTAGCTGACAAGCAATTATGTAGCACCAACTTCCAAAGGACATCCTTGTAGGTACTTTTACATGGTGACTAAATAAGTGTAGGTGTCAAAGTAGTGAATTAAGTGGGATAAAGACCCTCTAATGTTATCTCAATATCTAAGGTTCACTCATCCAACCTAGGTAGTGTAGTGTATCCAATAGAATAATGATCCTTAATGATACCTCATCACTTGGCACACAACCATCCGACCTAGCAAGAAGATATCCCTTTGCCTATAAAATGAGGCTTATATATAGAGAGGAAAGATAGTGATTAATTCATATAATCTCTATTGAAATCAAGAGCCACCATAAGTATTTTGAAACTAACATGAACTATGTTAACAACCCTGAATGTATAGCCCATGCTTACCATGAGCTATTGGGAAAGAGTAGTTATAATATGAGCACATGTTTGGTTTATAGAAAATAGACATTATATGGTCAACTTTAATTTAATATAATGGCTTTTTAATCATATTGGTTACCAGTTATTTCATTATAATTAGCGTTATGATATGTTTGTAAATTATATTTATGTGAGAAATGTTATAGTTTATTTAATTTGAATGTATTTTGATATTAAGGTTCATCCCTAGTCACTAATGTCATCCTTGTACCATATAATAACTTCATCCTACCTAGAAAAGAGACTAATTATTGAATTTATCATGTGCTAAAGTCCTAGTACCTACATCGAAAGCGCTAACCTAAAAAATGAGTATTTAAACCTAAATTATCCCATGACTTGGCTAAGCAGCTGAATGTCCCTTAACTTGATATCCCATAAACTTTCACCATTAAGATATCTATCTATCTATATATGAACATGATCCATAAGACTTGTGACCTTAAAAAGGATTGTGCCTATTGAACTCCCTAGAATATCCTAGTGTCGATAGGTTGTTTGAGTCCATCTTGCCAATGACTAAATCCTTTTTAAAACCATGTTACACCATGTTTCAACTAGTCCAAAATAGGCATGGTCCCTTTACTATTTCACTTAGGATGAGTGCACAAGGCTTCTACCTTGTGTAAAATTGATTCTAGCATAGTAGTGTGTTGAATGTTATGTGTTAGACCCCATTATACTCATGCCTAGCTATACCAAGTATATAACTAAATTGAACTGACTACTAAGTGCATGACTAAGCACAAAAGCTAAACAAGTGAAATTTTATACAATAGATAGTCATAATAGAGTTAGAGTCAAATAAGTCAGTTTCATTAGATCATCATAATTACTATAATGGGGCATTACATCATTATCAAGAGTCTTATTAATAGTTGATTCAAAGGAATCACTACCAAAATACATGAGGCCACCCCCATGTAGTATAAATCTAAGACCTTGACTCATATTTGGATTACCAACTAATAATGGCTCTAAGATTATTTTGTCTCATGGTCCCAAGACTTTACCTATATAGTCTAAGTTGTCTATAATTTGATTAAGGATAGGGTAGTTGGGATTTTAAAAATAATTAGCAAGGCCATCAGAATATAACATATCTCCTCCAACAAAGGCTTCTTTATCTTAATTAAGTGAAGTTATTGGGATAAATACCATTAGTGGTTTCTACATGTCTAGCTTCTTTTTCCAAATCATGTTGGACCTAGAAGGGATTTGGGAAGGTTTGGTTTTTCCATAAGACTTAGGATATTTGGGTAACTTTGCAATTTTAAATGCATCTTTCAAATGGTATGTGGAAATGTATGCATCTTCAACAATGACCTATAATAAAAATTTTGTGGGGAATGGATCAACAGAAGTGGAATAAATACAATTGAGCTGATATAATTGTACTTGGGTCGTTACAAAACCATATTTTTTGTTCTTCTTCATTATGAATTTAGAACTAGGGCAATAGTTATAATTGCAAAATTTAGCCTCTAGGTGTTTATAATATTGTTAGGGATACAAATCAACATGAATTTTAACCTCAATTCCAACATGGGGTAACTTAAGGAACTAGTGTAAATTAGATGTGACAACCTATACTTCATTGATCTAAAGACGACCAAGAAGTATATTATAAAAATATTCAATGTCCATAACATGGAACATAGTATTATGGTATATAGACCCAACAATGATTGGAAAATGGATATTATTAGAAGATTACCTTTTGGTATTTCCATATGCCCTGATCATGATTGTCTCAAGTTGGATGTCCTTGGAAATATAACCCAATCATTGTACTAACATGAGAAACACTATGTTCAACTCCGAATCACTATCTATAAGAACTTGCTTGATTTTAAGGTTTTATACAATGACCTCAATGTACACTGGGTTATTTTGGCTAAGACCAAGAGAAGACATATCTCTCTGGTCAAATGTAATTTGATGGATAAGAGTAAATTACCCTACAAGAGTATAGAAAATTTTAAGGTTGATATCTTAGGGAATAGTGGACCATTAAAGGAAGTCATCTAGAATAGTTTGGTGGAATTTTGATGTATGCAAAAGATATATGATATAAATTTGTGTAAGGGTTTTACTTAATTGGTCCAAGATACTATATGAATTTTCAACGAAAGAACAAGAGGGTTTGGCCTTGATCGATACAATGTTTAGTTTTGGATCTAAAGGTATAGTGTTTAGGTTTGGTCTATTGTTAGAAGAAGGCAAAGGGCCTTGGAGGGTGACTCATGAGAATCTAGTTGTTATTTCAAAATATAGAGTTTTCAAGGAGAAATTTTAATTAGAAGAAGGGGTATTGGTCTATAAATATCAATCCATTAAAATTGAGGTGTAATGGAATTGATCAAACCTTGTGTGGTGTTACTTGAGGAAGAGGGTGTTGATCCTATAATGGGGAGTACCATACTTCAAGAAGAATTTTATAGTTCAAAAATTTCTATTGTGTTAGTGGTAACATGATTTTCATAAATATGTCCCATAGTGTTATTATAATCATGTGGCATGTTGTTGTAACCCAAGTTATTAGCATGGGTATTATGATCCTAACTATGACCATGTTAATTATTATTCTAGCCTTGTTCTTATTGATGTTGGCCCAAACGTTGATTTTTTATTGTTTCTTGGTAGATTTTTATTATGTTTAGGAAATGGGTCCTTATCAATTCCCATGTCTTGATTAGTGTTTTGCACTATGTGTTTTATTTAAATTTCATCACTTTTGATCAAGTCCTTAATAAGATGCCTCAATTGAACACATCAATAAACAACATGGTTGATAATGTGATGGAAATTACAAAACTCATCTTCTTAATACCAATCGATTTTGGGTTGATATTTGGGGAATGACGTTGATATAGGCCACATAATTAGATTGGATGTCACTAGCTTTTAGATAACTACCTAAATAGGCTCTTCCAATTTGATGAATGATTTATAATTATTAAATTAACTTTATGGAGGATCCCTTTACAAAGTGGTTGATGTATTATGTGGGGTTGGTTTCATATTTGGAATCAACAAAGCCTAAAACATTTTCACATGTCTAGATTTTGTTACTCTGATTCTCACCATATTCTTGTTCTTGTTAAACCCCTTGGGTTTCTTTGTAGTAATAACTTGATTAGGTGGTTTGGTTTGATTAGATGTTTTACCATATGAATAAATCTTTACAAGGCCCTTATCAATGAGTTCCTTCTCAATATATACACCCTTATATATGATCTCTTTGAATGTGTTGACACAAGTGAGTATTAAATTATGATCCACCTCAAAGTGTAGATTTTGTGCAAAAGTATCAGCTAAATTTTTATCTAGCAAGTTATGTTAAAATAATCTATCTAATAATCTTCATTATTATGGGTATGTTATGAAGCTTTCTCCATCCCATTATTTTACTTTACACAAGTCAACCACTATTAATTAATAATCAATGTTATAAGAGAAATGGTTGAAAATTCTACTAGATAAATCATTCAAATTTCCCATTGATCCCTTAGGTAATTTGAGGAGCCAATCTAAATCTTGTCTAATTAAGCTGCAAGGAAATAAGTGAAGCAAATAAACACTGTTATAGGCTACCTCTTGGCAGAGTATGAAAAAGAATTGGATATGCTCTTAAGGTTCACCGTTCCCTTTATATTTATAAAATTTGGGTGCCTCAAAATGAGGTGGAAAGGGTAAATTGATAATAATTAATTCAAATAGATATGGACATATCTCTTAAAACTAATACTTTTTAGCTAGGTTTCCTATCTCAAGTCTTGATATTTTTTCTTTCATTGAATTCCACTCCTGCATGTTTGGTGAAATTGTTAGTGGAATATAATTTTCTTGGGGTGGTATGTGTTCCTGTTGTATAGTTTTACTAGGGTTTTAACCCTAAAATCATAAATTTTTTTCTAGATCACTCCTTGATTTGAGTAGGTTGATTTTTTATTCCTAGGTGGTTGATAAATAGTTCTTGGAATCTACCATTATGAGCTATAGGTATATTACTAGTTTTGAGGAGTCTATTGTTAGTTAACCAAAGGACATGATAGTTGGGAGGAACTTGATAAAGTTTTTTCCACAATACCCCTAATATGCATTGATTTTTTCATGCCTTAGTTTTTTGAAGGGACACGAGTCTCTATGTGATTGAAGAATGTATGTTCCATATTAAGTGAAGCATGTTGTGAAGCATCTCTAGGCTTGTTTTGTTTAGAGGAAATTGTATGGCCTATAATAGATGTAGGATAAAATATAGTATGTTTTGCTTGATCCATCATATTTTATTTTTATTTAGAAGATTTTTTTTTTACCAAAGTTATAACCAAAGTGTCTGTTAGGTCTTTGATAAGCTGATCTACATGTCATTGAATAATTTTATTGATCTTGGTAGAAATATCCCAATCATTAGTAGTAGACTCTACAAGTGTTTCTTCTCCCTTTATAGAAGAAGTAATTTTACAGTTTATGACATGGGTGATAGGTTTCAATTTATGTTGTTCCTCTACCCTAAAAAGTGTTTGGAATTTTTCCATAGGGAAATCTAGTGGAAATCTAGAACCTGATTCTATCAACAATAAAATGGATTCATATTTATCTTCTAATGGTTGATGCTCATAATATTCTTCTTTAGATCCAATGGCTGTTTGGATATCCTCAAACATGATGAAGTTCTCCTATCCATCATAATATTACTCTTCCTCATAACTAGGGTCATAAATGACCCCACTACCAGTATACCTTTGTATCATGATTTGAAGATGGTTTTTATCCCTTTGTTAATATGTGAAATATGGTTTACAAATATTTAAAAAGGGCATTTGTATTTATTCAAATAAAATACAAGGTAAGACAAGACTATAATAAAAGGAAGTGGTGTGATACCACATAATTAGAAGAATATGGTTATGAATTTACTCAACCTTGATTTGTCAAAATCATCAATTTACAAGAGGTTAAGACAATTTTTAAACTTAAATTAAAATCTAGCACAATAAAATTAGGTCAAAAATATGTTAATACTATAAAAATATAGATATAACTATGGTGAGTCATGACTAGAGAATATATAAGAGGGTATTTATAATCAAGGAGATAAAAATGAAAAATAAAAATCCCAAAATGTGAATTAACACAAGAAGTCCTAACTATAAATCTAAAACTAAATGGGTAGCACAATAGTGCCACATTGAAAAAGATGTAGAATGATCCAAGAACTTAGAGCATGAACGAATACAAAATAATCTAAGATCACAATAGGAATAAAATGAGAACAAGTTTAGGTAATGGCTTTTAATCCAAATGGGAAATCATGCCCGAGTTACTCAAACCAAGTGTGAAAGGTGAAATGATAGCACATTGGATCAAAACTTAGAAAGGCAAGATTTCAAATTTTGTCAAAAATGGAATTGAAATTTTTCAAAGTGGATATGTGGTCTAGAATAAAATGGATAACATAGTAACATTGTTCAAAAAATACAAACACAATATTTTTAATGAATATTTAAAAAAGGCAAGAAGTGATTTTAATTTGGTCATCGTAATGCCTCTTTATTCAAATGATATGGTGTATAAAGAGTGTTTGGTTTCTTGACATGTTTTGATTTCAAACAAATAGTTTTAGATATAAAAATACCATGCAAGTAAAGGATAAAATGACAAAAAAAACCTAAGTGTAATGTCCTAAATCCTAAAATTAACAAGGTAACATCATAATATCAAATTATATATGTATATGTGTTCTTGAGAGGATTTAAAACTAATAATCTAAAATGTAAAAGTACATGAAAAGTAGGGTTTTTACTCCCCCTCTTCTCTTAATAATTTGTATTGAAACATGGAACTTTGGTCTAATCATGGAACTTTGATCTAATCACCCTACATCAACAAGATGTCCATGAAAAATGGGGTTTATCTAAAACTAAATTTTCACACATCTAGATGGTCCCAAGTGTGGCTGACACTAGAGATGCAATCATGTCATTTAGATATGCATCCACTAGCTTGTTATAAAAATATATTATCCTTTTTACAATCATTAAATCCATCAATTGATTATTGTAGTGAGATGTCTGTGTTTCCCCTAAATTTTGACGTATACCACTAATGGATATCATTTTAACCACTCAAAATAAATGTCTTAATGGGTCACCCTAAATTTATACCCCACCATGGAGTGGGGTTATAATGATGCTAGGGGTGAATTCTTAGCTTAACACTACCCTAGATAACCCATGTGAAGGTGATGAACTCCCATTCACAAGCTAAAATTCATGAAAAATAAAGACAAATGGAAAGACATTACGGTCATTTTGGGGTCACCCAAATCATATGGATTATGGGGAGGGCCTTATCAAATTTATTTCCACATTTTTGGAATAAAGTGATAAGTTAAAAAATTAGCAATTTTGATCACCCATGTTCTTTAAAAGGGATGGGGGGACATAATACATGCATCACTCATCTTTCTAAACAAATACTCAATGAACAAGCATAAAAATGGAACTCTTATGAGTATTTAACTAGGTTTGTGTTTATTTTAGAGCACCAAAAAGAGATGTGAAATGAATTTTACTTGTTGATTATTTTGAAGTGGAGACTAAATGACTTTAAATCCTAAAAACAAGGTGTTAAAAGTCTAAATTAGAGTGTGATATTATTAAATAAACTTGTAGCTTGCTATTTTAGGTCTCTATTTTTTATTTTAGGTTGATCTTGCCTTCCCACAATGTGATGCTATTGAAAGATAGAGATAGAGAAGACACTAGATTGAAATCCCATCTATTAGATAGTGATATCACTAGTTATCAATGCATTTACACCGAAGTGTAGGATGTTTTTTCATAAGTCATAAAAATCTAAAAAATATCAGTTACCTACCAATTCTTGGTATAGTTTGATATTGTTGTTCCTTAGTGCATTCTTGCCATTATACAATATGATCATATTGATTTATAGATTGACTTTAGCGATTTAAAAAGTGATCCCCCATTTTTTAGAGACACATAGATGGATAAATAATAGATAGGATGATTTTGCCTTTCGCAGATATGATTTCGATGTTCCTCAAGGTGATCTCACTAATGTTCAAGTCGATTCTGATGATTTATAGAGTGATTCTACCATTTTACTATTAAAATCTACCATTTTATTAGAGGCCAAAGAAACATAAAATGAGAGAAAATGAAGTGAAAATAACCTCCAAATAGGATCTAAATTCTAAATTAGAAGGTATAAAGACTTGTTTGAGGTGTGAGTCCCATCAAGCATGCCAAAATGTAGAGTAAGATTATGAGATGCATTAATTCATGCATTAGTCAAGAAAATATCTAAAAATAAGCATGTAGAGATTAAAAAATCAAACATACTCCCTCAAGGGGTGTTGCTAAGGAATCTAAGATTTATTTAAGAAAAAGAATACCATTAAACCTTCCAAATAGCATCCTTCCTTTCAAGAGCAACGGAAAATAATTTTTTCCCTAGATTTGGTGATCCAAGTCTATCTCAATGAAGAATAGCATGATCATCCATCATTCTATAGTGCACTAATGCCTTAGGCTCTCAAGATTTGTCAATTTGTGCTTATAGATAAAGTTTATATATTGTAATTTATGCATAGTAAATTTATGTAACTAAAGATTAAAAATGGTGGTCTTGGCTAAATTATTTTTATCTTTCTAAAAATGTTCAAGATCAGCCATAAATATCCATCTTTAGATTAAGATGTGTGGTAATAAACTGATTCAATTTTAGAGGGAAAATCCATAAATATGCCAATTAATATTTGAAATAGTGGGAAATTGATGAGGCATTGCAGGGCTTAATTATGATTTTATCCCATTAATGATTTTTGATGCCACCCCATTGATGATGTCATGGGATGATTTAGATTTGAATAATGAATTTCTAATAAATTGATATTCAACAACTTTGATGTAATTTTTAATTAAACTCTTTATTTGCTTTAATTTGCTTAAGTGACTTTGATTAATTTTATGCAATTATTTGGAAATCCATTGTATGCTTAATCAACGTAGTTGAAAATGTCATTTTATTGAGTTGTAATTTTACTAGAGTATAATCAAAAAAAGGTGTTAGTTGCATATAGGATAATACCCTAGTTAGGGTATTATGGATGTGAAATACAATGTACATGTGACGTGTGATGTTGAAATAGAAGAATTCAATGGTCTAGGGTGTCATTTTTCATGTTTTCAATTTGAATCGAAATGATTTAAGAAAATATAATAATTACATAAAATGCATTACCCCACTCATGGATAAATTAGCTTAAATCAACATCTTTACATGACAAGCTCAAATGTTTTAGTGCATTTAAATGATTTTGTCCTAGATTATACATTTTCATAAGGTATTAATCATATTGACAATTGTATCAAAATAGTGATAGGAATTGAATGTCTATAGATTAGACCTCATCAATATAGAACTTGGAGGGGATGATGATGAAAATAGCCAAGAGAGGCTAGAGTTGTTGAGGAGGAGGTAGTAGTTGTAGTAGAGGATGTTGAGGATGAAATTATTATGCCATAATGGGTTTTATAGTTACCACGACTGACACCATGATGTTAGAGGCATCGATAGGTGTAGAGGTAGGTGGAAGTAGGAGAGGAGGTACAATCATAAGTAGAGGTAGCTAATCAAGGAGAGCTTAATACAGAACTTAATCAAAGTTTGTCTACAAAGATATAGATTCATAGAGGATAATAGCATGCTCATATTCTCCAACCTAATTTTATAGTACCCTGAAGACATACTCTAGTAGAATTACGTTGTAGACATGGCAATGGTGAGACTATTACTGGTAGGTGTTTTATATTATTTTATGTAGATGATATTTAAGATTTATGTTTTTATATATGTATTTGTGTTTCTATTTTTTTTAAAGATATATGTGTGTGGGGGGATCTAATGTAGATTTCGTTTTATGTTTTGCAAATACTACAATAGATGAGTGTTAGTAGTCTATAGTAATGTGCAGACTACGTAATGAGTGTTTGGATGATAAATTACTACATCATGATACTACCACTATGGATGATACTATTTTTACCTCATTTTCAACATATGATAGTTGGTTCTGATTAGTTGGTAAGGTAGGGTAAGAGTTTTAGAGACTAGGAGATGTTTCAAAACTACCAATTGGAGTGGGTGATGGGGAGTTTCAATTCTGGTAGATAGTGGCTAAGGATTGGGCTTCGTATATGATGACATTAAGAGAGTTATGGCATGTACAAGCCCAGGTGGAAAATATACAAAGATAGATAGAGGATATTTTCTCCTAGATAGATTCACTACAATGTACTATTTAGAGGGGAAAATCCTAGACTTTGATGGATACTTTGGCCCACCATCAGATGGTAGTGCACCAAAAATATAGGTGAATTTTTTTTACTTGTTGATTGTTATGAAGTGGAGACTAAATGACTTTAAATCCTACAAACAAGGTGTTAAAATTCTAAATTAGGGTGTGATATTGTTAAATAAATTTTGCAGCCTACTATTTTAGGTCTCTTTTTTCAGTGCAGGTTAACCTCGCCTTCCCACAGTGTGAGTTTATTAAAAGATACATATAGAGAAGACAATAGTTTGAAATCCCATCTAGTACATGGTGATATACTAATTGGGAATGCATTTCCACTGAAGTGTAGGGTTTTTTTGCTGAAGTGATAAAAATACAAAAACTATTAGTTACCTACCAATTTTATGGTATAGTTTGATATCATCATTCCTCAATGCACTCTTACAATTCTATAGTTTGATCCCATTGATTGATAGAGTAATTCTACCAATAAAAAAAGTGATCACACCATTTTTTATAGATACATAGATGGATAAAGAATAGATAAAATTATTTTTCCTTTCATAGATGTGATTTCGATGTTCCTAAAGGTTTTTTCATCGATGTTCAAGTCAATTCTGATGATTTCTATAGAAATTATACCATTTTACTAGTCAAATCTACCAATTTTATTAGAGGCTATAAAAACATAAAATGATAAAAAAAGAAGTGAAAAATAGCCTCTAAAGAGGGTGTAAATTCAAAATTAGAAGGTATAAAAATTTGTTTTAGGTGTAAGTCCCATTGAGCATGCTAAAATGTAGAGTAAGATTATGAGATGCATTAGTCAAGAAAATATCTAGGAATAAGCAAGTAGAGACTAAAACATTAGCCTTACTCCCTCAAGGGGTGTTTTTAAGGAATTCTAAGAGTTTTAAGAAAAGAATACCATTAAACCTTCCAAATAGCATCCATCCATTCAAGAGTAACCAAAAATCATGATTTTCCTTATATTTGGTTCTCCAAGTCTATGTCAATGAAGAGTAGCATGCTCCATCATTTTATAGCGCACCAATGGCTTAGGCTCAAAAGATTTGTCAATTTGTGTAAATAGGTGAAGCTTTTCTATTGCAATTTATGAATAATAAATTTATATAATTGAAGCTTAAAATGGTGGTCTTGGCTCACTTATTTTTATCTTTCTAAAAATGTTCGAGATCAGCTATAAACATCCATCCTCAGATCAAGATGTGTGGTCATAAAATGATTCAATTTTGGAGGGACAATCCATAAATATGCTTATTAATATTTGAAATAATGGGCTATTGATGAGGCATTGGAGTGCTTAATTATGATATTTATACCATTAATGGTTTTGGATGCCACCCCATTAATGATGTTATGGGATGATGCATATTTGAATAATGAATTTCTAATAAATAGATATTCAAAAAATTTGATGGAATTCTCAATTAAGCTCTTGATTTGGTTTAATTTGCTTAAGTGACTTTGATTAATTTTATGAAATTGTTTTGAAATCCATTGTATGCTTAATCATCCTAGTTGAAAATGTCATTTTATTGAGTTTTAATTTTATTGGATTAAATCAAAAGGTGTCAATTACATACAAGATAATGCCCCAATTAGGGTATTAAGGATGTGAAATAACATATACATGTGACATGTGATGTTGAATTAGAAGAATTCAATGGTCTAGGGTGTCAATTTTCATGGTTTCAATTTGATTTGATATGATTTAAGAAAATATAATAATGACATAAAATGCATTACCCCACTCAAGGATAAATTAGCCTAAATCAACATCTGTACATGTAAGCTCAAATGATTTAGTACATTTCAATGATTTTATCATAGATTATGAATTTTCATAAGGTATTATTTATATTGACAATTGTATCAAAATAGTGATAGGAATTGGATGTCTATAGATTAGACCTCATCAAATTATAACTTAGAGGTAATGATGATGACAATAGCTGAGAAAGTCTAGAGTTTTTTAGGAGGAGGTAGTAGGTATAGTAGAGGATGTTGAGGACAAAATTATTATGCCATAATAGGTTTTATAGTTACCACAACTATCACCCTGATGATAGAGGCATAAATAGGTACAGACATAGGTTGAGGTACTAGAGGAGGTAGATCCATAAGTAGAAGTAGCTAATCAAGGAGAGCCTATTATAGAACTTGATCAGAGTTTTTCTATAGAGAGATAGATTCATAGAGGATAATGATATGTTCATATTCTCTAGCCTAATTTTATAGCACCTTGAAGGCATACTCTAGTATAATTACTTTTTAGACATGGCAATGGTGAGACTATTATTGGTAGGTGTTTCATATTATTTTATGTAGATGATATTTAAGATTTTTGTTTTTATATATGTATTGATTTTTCTAGTTTTTTTTAAAGATATATATGTTTGGGGGGATCTAATGTACATTTGGTTTTATGTTTTGTAGATAATACATTGGATGAGTGATGGTGGTCTACAATAATGTGAAGACTACATAATTTTTTTTTGGATGATGTATTACTAAATCATGATACTACCACTATGGATGATCCTATTTTTCCCTCATTCCCAACATATGCTATTTGGTGAGGTAGGCTGAGAGTTTTAGAGACTATGAGATGTTTTAAAACTACCAATTGTAGTGGGTGATGAGGATCTTCAATTTTGGTAGATAATGGCTAATGATTGGGCTTCCCATATGGTGACATTGAGAGAGTTATGACATGTGGAATCTTAGGTGTAAAATTTGTAGGGATAATTAGAGGGTATTCACTCCCAGATAGAGTCACTACAATGTACTATTTATAGGGGATAATCCTAAACTTTGATGGGTAGTATGGCCCATCCACCAGATGGTAGAGCACCAAAAAGTGATGTGAAATGAAATTTACTTGTTAATTGTTGTGAAGTAGAGACTAAATGACTTTAAATCCTACAAATAAGGTGTTAAAAGTCTAAATTAGGGCTTGATATTGTTAAATAAACTTGTAGCCTACTATTTTAGGTCTCTATTTTTCAGTGCAGATTGATCTTGCCTTCCCATAATATGATTCTATTCAAATATAGAGATAGAGAAGACACTAGTTTTTAATCCCATATATTACATGGTGATATCACTGATTAGTAATGCATTTCCACTAAAGTGTAGGGTGTTTTTGCTGAAGTGATAAAAATAGAAAAATTATCAATTACCTACCAATTTTTGGTATAGTTTGATATTGTCATTCCTCAGTGCATTCCTACCATTCTATAATTTAATCCCATCGATTGATAGAGTGATTCTATCAATTGAAAAAGTTATACCACCACTTTTTTATAGATACATAGATAGACAAAGATTAGATAAAATTATTTTGCCTTTCATAGATGTGATTTTGATGTTCCTAAAGGTGTTCTCATTGATGTTTAAGTTGATTCTAATTATTTCTAGAGTGATTCTATGATTTTACTAGTCAAATCTACCATTTTTATTAGAGGACATAAAAGCAAAAAATGAGAGAAAAATAAATGAAAATAAACTCAAAAGAGGTTCTAAATGCAAAATTAGAAGGTATAAAGATTTGTTTGAGATGTGAGTCCCATCGGGCATGCTAAAGTGTAGAGTAAGATTATGAGATTCATTAGTTCATGTGTTAGTTATGAAAACTCTAAAAATAAGAATGCAGAGACTAAAACATAAACCTTACTCACTCAAGGGGTGTTGCTAATAAATTCAAAGATTTATTTAAGAAAAGAATACCATTAAACCTTCCAAACATTATCCCTCCTTTCAAGAGCAACCAAAAATCATGTTTGTCCCTAGATTTGGTGCTCCAAGTCTATGTCAATGAAGAGTAGCATGCTCCTCCATCATTTTATAATGCACCATTGGTTTAAGCTCAAAATATTTGTCCATTTTTGAAAATAGGTAAAAATTTTCTATTGCAATTTATGCATAGTAAATTTATATAATTGAATCTTTAAAATGCTGGTCTTGGCTCACTTATTTTTATCTTTCTAAAAATGTTCAAGAAATCCATAAACATACATCTTGAGATTAAGATGTGTCGTCATAAAGTTATTTAATTTTGGAGGGACAATTCATAAATATGACCATTAATATTTGAGATAAGGGGGCATTGATGAGGCATTGGAGGGATTAATAATAATATTTATCCCATTATTATTTTTGGATGCCACCCCATTGATGATATCATAGGATGATGAAGATTTGAATAATTAATTTCCAATAAATAGACATTCAATAACTTTCATGTAATTTTTAATTAAGCTCTTGATTTGGTTTAATTTGATTAAGTGAATTCGATTAAGTTTATGTAATTGTTTGGATATCCATTGTATGCTTAATCAACCTGGTAGAAAATGTCATTTTATTGAGTTGTAATTTTAATAGAGTATAATCAAAAGAAGGTGTCAGTTACATATAGGATAATACCCTACTTAGGGTATTATGGATGTGAAATAACACATACATGTGATGTGTGATGTTGAATTAGAAGAATTCAATGGTCTAGGGTGTCAATTTTCATGGTTTAAATTTGAATCAAAATGATTTAATAAAATATAATAATGACATAAAATGCATTACTCCACTCAAGGATAAATTAGCCTAAATTAGCATCTGTACATGACAAGATCAAATGATTTAGTAAATTTCAATGATTTTGTCCTA
Organism: Torreya grandis; assembly: GCA_037957365.1. Taxonomy (NCBI): domain Eukaryota; kingdom Viridiplantae; phylum Streptophyta; class Pinopsida; order Cupressales; family Taxaceae; genus Torreya; species Torreya grandis. Next base: position 91,000 of record JARHVA010008495.1, on the reverse strand, counting down.
GATTATACATTTTCATAAGGTATTTCTTATATTGAAAATTGTATCACAATAGTGATAGGATTAAATGTCTATATATTAAACCTCATCAAGCTAGAACTTGGAGGGGATGATGATAGAAATAGATGAGAGAGGCTAGAGTTGTTGAAGAAGAGGTAGTAGTTGTAGTAGAGGATGCTGAGGTTAAAATTATTATGCCATAATAGGTTTTATAGTTGCCACCACTAGTACTATGATGATAGAGGCATCGATAGGTGTAGAGGTAGGTGGAGGTATGAGCGGAGGTAGATCCATTAGTAGAGGTATCTAATCAAGGAGAAATTAATATAGAATTTGAATAGAGTTTGTCTATAAAGAGATAGATTAATAGAGGATAATGAAATGTTCATATTCTCCAACCTAATTTTATACTAATTTGAAGGCATACTCTAGTAGAATTACTTTGTAGACATCGTAATGGTGAGACTATTATTGTTAGGTGTTTTATATTATTTTATGTAGTTGATATTTAAGGTTTATGTTTTTATTTATCTATTTGTTTTTCTAGTTTTTTAAAATATATATGTGTGTGGGGGGGGGAATCTATTACACATTTGGTTTTATGTTTTGTAGATACTACATTGGATGCGTGCTGGTGGTCTACAATAATGTGCAAAATACATAGTGATTTTTTGGATGATGTATTACTACATCATGATACTACCACTATGGATGATCATATTATTCCCTCATTCCTAATATATTATATTTGGTTCTTATTAGTTGGTGAGGTATGCTAATAGTTTTAGAGACTAAGAGATGTTTCAAAGCTACCAATTAGAGTGGGTAATGTGGAGATCCAATTCTATAAGATAGTGGCTAAGGATTGGGCTTCCCATATGGTGACATTGAGAGAGTTAGGATATGTGCAAGGCCAGATAGAAAATTTGTAGGGATAGCTAGAGGGTATTTGATCCTAGATAGAGTCACTAAAATGTAATATTTAGAGGGGAAAATCTTAGACTTTGATGGGTACTGTGGCCCATCCACTAGATTAATAGGGTGGACCATATCTATAGTGATGTTTATTGTGTTATGTTCTTTTCATGTTTTTATATTATATAAAACATTTGATCCTTTTATATATAGAGCTCTTGTTTGTTTATTATGACCTATGGATGTTTGGGATATTATAGATTTATGTGTTTTCTTTCTAGCACATTTGTTTAATTTCTATTGTATGTTATGATAAAATATATGATGTATTTTGGATTATTTTCTAGAAATTATGAACAAATACATGGTTTAAAAAGAATATAAAAAATTTGAAGTGTAAAAAGTGTAATTTAAAATGTAGTAAATCTTATGTAAGAACACACTAAATCATGTTAGGAAGAACTTAAAACATAAAATAGAGATATTTTTTAAAACATACTAAATGAAGTTTCAAAAGTATGTAAGTTAAATGGAAATGATAAAATATAAAACACATTAAATCAAATTGATAAGTGTGTAAAATGTAAGTAAACAAAAAAATACAATATAAATTTAAAAAATGATAAATAAAATTTAAAACAACATGTAAAATGTATATAAATATAGATGATAAAATGTAAACATAACACAAAATAGGTCATGTTCAGAAGTATGTAAATGATTTGTAAATCAAAATGTAAGACAAAATAAGTCAAGTTGATAAGCTTGAAAAATAAGATGTCAAGTAAGAAATGTCAATGTCAAGATTTGTAGTAATTTTAATGAGTAATCATGGTATGAATATTTTAAGAATACTTTATGAGGAAAGCTTGGTCCCATCCAAGGTCTTGCATTAGAACTCATAAATAGGAAAAAAATAAGGTAAATTCAAGTAATAGGAAATATTTATTAATAACAAGGAGATGTTTGTGAGGAAGTATTGGTCCTATCCAAGGTCTTATATTTCAACTCACAAAAAGGAAACCTAAGGGGTATGATCAGTTAACAAAATATATTCATTAGGGAGGAATATTGGGAATGTTGTAATGATGTAGGGAATAATAAATTCATGAAATAGGTGTTTAGAATAAAACATAGTAGTAATGATGTTGAGGTATGTTCCTATTTTTGGTGTTGTTTCATAAATTTTGTGATTGATGTCAAGGTCAAGATTGATGTCATTAATGTCAAGGTCAAAATTGATGTCATGCATGGTGAACTGATACGTGATAAGGAGTCTTATGACAAGATATAATTTGAAGGTAACCTATTATATCTCTATTGAGATATAATTTGAATTAAACTTGGTAATTATTATGAGGTTGATGACATGTCAAGGTTAGGATCAAGATATAAGGTAAGCATACTTTTGAGCACTAGTCTTAAGGATCATTGTCATATCATGATAATGTGTATGAATATGGTGGTATGGTAAGATGAATATTAATAGGTATAAGTGGATGTTTGAAGATTATAAATCATGCATATTAAGTTTTGAAACACTCATGAAATTTTCAAGGTAAACCTTTAGGGGTAAGGTCTTAGACTTAAGCATGAAACTAGACTAGTCCTAGACCCTTCTTGACTCAATAAGGTACCATAAAGTATTGTCAATACCTATGGAGAATATAAATTAGTGTGTAAAAAATATATTAGGTTATATGACATAATTATGAGGTATTGATAGTAGTGAAAGAGGTTTCAAGATATATTCAAGGATTAAGTGTGACTAGCAGTTCAAGGCCTAATGTGCAAAGAGACCTAGTGTGGCCTCATGAGGGGTCAAGTTCAGATTTCAAGGTTATAAAGATCATAAGAGAATTATAAAAGGTGTTAAATTTTGTGTTAATTGAGTTGACCAAGTATAAGGTCAAATTTTGAAGGATAAAGCATGAAATGTGGTTTTGAGGTTTTTTGTGTTCATAGAATGAGGTTTTGCAGACCCAAGAAGTATTTTATTATGTTAATTGGGACATAAAACCTTTTCATGAGATATTAATAATGTCATGTAAGCTATTAAAGGGTCCTATTTCAATTTTCCAAGCATTATTTTCTAAATTAAGTCTCGAATATTTATATACAATCATTAAGACTATAAGGTGGTCTTAACCCTCTCTAAAACCCTAATAATGACTCAATATGGAATATATTCATAGAAATGGATCATAATTAATTGCATGAACTAGTTTTATTATTTTTTCATTAATAATCATACCCTTAGTACATACAAGTGGCATTGGTCTATTAGAAGAGTGAGTGGAAGCTATAAGAAACCCCTTATTTCATGAATATTTGATATAATAGGTACGGTTGATCATGTCAAAGCATGAAAATTATTAGAGGATTATGTGTGATACATGTATTTTTTATCCATGTAATTTTATGAGTATACTACATACTTAAAATATGGTAAACTGATTATGCAAGTTTGCTTATCGCTAAAAAGGCCTAGTGAGGAAGATAGTGATAAAATAAGCAGAAGTGGGAATGAGATTAGGGATGGATATAATTAGATAGTGTTGTTTTTAAATTCATGCTACACATATACCTATTATATATAATTTTTTTAGATGTTTTTTTATGGCATAAAGTTTCTCTCAATTTGACTTGACCTACATAGTGAGGTCTATGTAAAGTGAAACCATAAGATTGGTCTATAAGACCAATAGTGATATTTAAGACTATAATATATTTTTGTTTAACTTAATTATATGTAATTTTAAGATACTATAAATCCATTTTAATTTCATTAAATTTAATCTACATGTTTTTTAAGTTATTATTTCCATGACAATGTTTTAGATCCTTCAAGCAATTTTTTATGTGTTAGTAAGAATGATGTTCCTGAGTCATTATGCCAAGATTTGAAGAATATAATGCACATGAAGTTATTATATAGGTATCATAGGTTAATTTTAATTTATTTTTATTCATGATAAATTCCTATGAAGATGTAAAAATTTAAAGGTTCTTGGTTGGTTTATGAGGCCTATTTATAGTTCTGAGTGAGTATATGGAAGCGGTCAGTTTGAGGTCTTTTGCCATGTATGGTGAACTATAATAAAAATGATGATTAACTTGAGGTAATTTAAATTATATCCATGTGATTTTATGTTATTATTTTTTTAGATAATTGGTTGTGTTCTTCAATTTTGGTTGGCAAACTTTTTGACACTAAGAAGGCCTAATTATGAGTAAGCCTAATGGTGTGGTTCAAATAGTGAAATGAGATAAATTATGTTGGGGAAATAAGGTGAGATTATAAGGGGTATATTTTAATTGTGTGTGAATTTATTCATATATTTATTTATTATAAATTTGTTCCAAAGTGGTTAAGGTAAAATGTGTGCTTTGAGAAGGCCTAATTGCATTAGGTCTCTATTTGGCCTAATAGTGGTTTTGGTTGTTATGAATGGTGACTGGCCTATGTAATGGTTGTTTCATTTTTAAAAAATATTTTATGATATATTAAAATGGTGATCCAATTATGGATATATTTTTTTTTAACTAAGGTATGTGAAATCAAGAGTCAAGTATAAAAAGAAGGTCTAATAGGCATAATTAGACTATTTAGAATATTGAGGAGGTGAATGGCTGAAATAGAAGTTTGGAAATAAGGGATAGGGATTAAAAACCATCAAATAAGTGTGTTTAATATATCATGAAGTTATAATAGTGATTATATCAATGATGATCAAGGTCATATGACCTAATTTTGTCAAGAAAAGGACTAATTGAATGAAGAGGCCTAATAGGATGTTTGAGACAGATAGGAGAATGCAAAGAAAAAAATAAGGTGATCATCCTTAGTTTAGTAAGAATTTTTTTCCAAAGGTGAAATAAGGTTATAAGTGGCTGATTTGGTGCTGAGTCACCTAGGGGTTTGGTGCCTTCTTACAAATTGGTGCTTACTAAAGGCCTAGTTAAGTTAGTGGTTGACTAGTGAAGGGTTGGTGGTTCTTATGGGGTTGGTGCCTTAGTAAATATTTATTAAATTATTATATTAATATATTAAAAGTTTTTTTTTAATATTTTTTATCCCCTATGATGGTTTTCAACATATTTCCTATGTTTATATGTTATATTCTTATGTGGATGTTTTTTTATGCATTGGTTGATGTATGTGTTTGAATGAATGCTTCATGAATGATAGGTGAAATTGAATTATTATTTTAAGGGAATATATTCAACCCCTATTAGTATTTTTACTTACAAAAAATCAGGAATTATAAATATAAAGGTAAACTTTAAGAATTTATTAGATGACAAATTCAAAATATATTTGTTCATACAAAGTAGAAAACTTTGTGGTAAAATAAGTTTAGTAATACTATCAACTCATCAGCATTATATATGAAATTAAAATAAAATGGATCTACCTTACCACAACATTTTGTTCATTTCTTAGAACATCTTACATAGCCATCAATCTACTATGAATATTATGTACTTGTGTCAGAAAGTAGTTAGCACTATATATAATTTTTGAAACTCCTATCCTAATCTACTAGCCTACTATACTCAAATGGACCTCAATAGATTATGATTTCAATAGTGGAGTTTGAAATTATAGTAGGAATAGGGGATACTTAGATATGAATCACATATTTTAGTGTGATTTTGAATTTTGATTTGATAGGTGCCTTTTTATCATTACCTTTTGTTTTAAATGTTTTGGATTTTAAATTTTTATAGAATTTTCAATTCCTCTTCCATATGTATTTGGAATAAACAAACATGAGTGATATAAGTAACAAACACATTATATTTAGGCTTTGGTTATAGGACAAAAATTACCTAGAGTTTTTTTACATGTTACTAAACAATTAGGATTGCCTATAAACGAATATGTGATCTCAAGACTAGCCATATGTGTGATTAATATGAAGGGGATATAAGGTAAAAGTGGATAAAAAGAGATATATTTATGTAGTGATACAATTAATAATATGATTTATAAATGATCATATGGTAATGATAGGATATTAAAGGGATTTGGGGCTTAGAACCATTTCACCATAATAACTATCTTGATTTAATTAAAATGGGATAACAAGCGTAAGAAATAAATGCATCTTAAATAAATTAGGATACATGAGATAAAAGTAAAATTAAGACATGAAGCATGATATTAAGTCATGAAAGAGAAATTAATCCATAAGACATGTCATTAAACCATGAAAAAGAAAGTAATCCATAAGATATGAAATTAATTCATGAAACAAAAAAATAAATGATATATAACACATAAGATCTATATATATCATAAATTAAATCCAAATCATGTAGTAATGTAATAAATAAAGTGATGAATGAACATGAAGTGTTCAAAAATACTAATAACTCTCATGACAGATATCATCCATAACATCTTATATGTCATTATGTACATAAATTCATAAATTCACTTCCTGGTGTATCATCTCTATAGAGAAAGTTGGTATGAATAGAATACAAATGATTATCATGATGAATCTCCTATATGGGATACTAAAATGTGAGGAACTGATGTAAAAATATATTGAAATATGTGAAGGGATATATGCCATAGAGAAGGTGTAACCTTTGTTTTTGAATGTCCTATAGAAAGATGTTGAGATGATGAAGGCATAGGTTGTGGAAAATAATTAAAGTGTTTTTGAATAACTTTACATATATCTATATGGTTTTTGGTAAATTGATGCCAAATAAAATATACTTCCCCATATTTATGGATGTACTATACAAGTATCTTAGGAGGTGGTAAGCTCTTATTTGTAGAATGTGACTTCTTTAGATGAAATGTATCAATGTATTGATAAATATTTTAGTATTGAATATAATAATGATTACATGTAACATGAAATAAACAAGTACATCTAGTAATATACAATAAAATTCAACTATCTATAATGGAAGTAGAAGCTAAGATTTTCTACTACTAGTGTACATGATAATCTATGGCCCAATGATTGACAAATCTATGTATAGACACTTAAATTTTATTTAGTGCCAAAATGAAATTAAAATCTATTTAATAACTATTAATAAAATAATTCATCACATCTCCATCCAAACTCAAACAATTGAATAAGTCAAATTAGTCAATTATACACACATTAAATCCATATTTTAAATATAAAATTTGGATTTTACACCTTATCCAACAGCTTCCACATTATTATCCCTCACATGTTGAATCATCCCAACCAAACTCACATATTTTTCAACCTCTTTTGAGACATCCCCTGAGTTGTTAAGAACTTTGACTCATTACTACATTCAAGAACTTTGACTCATTACTGCTAACTCATCTAACCAATCCCATACTTCTCTCAACTATTTTAAATGGTATTCATCCTCATGGGTGAGGACTCATTAGCAATTTTTTTCTTTTAGATCATTTAATAAATTTAAATAATCCTCCATCATTGGATCATCCTCCAAAAAACTATAAATAAGCTTGAAAACCTTCATTTTCAAGAATCTTGACTTATGCTAATGATTTTTTATTCAATTCACAAGTAAATACAAGAAAATAAAAGAATACAAAAAGTCCTTTTGCACCAAAATTATGCTCATTTTCATTTGTATTGGAAGAATGATCAACCACATTTTTGCAGAGCAAATCAAGTTTACATCATAATGGAAGAAACTTGCATATTTGAAGTATAAGTTTGTGTTTACTATTTTTTTTGTTTGTTGATATATCTTAGGTTGAATTTATCTTAGATTAATATTTCATAATCATGTAATTTTTGAGAATTTTTAAATTTAGTTCACACATTTTTGGCACATTGAGTGGGACCTTCCCTTATCTTTTTCATCCTATGTTCAATATATTTGCATTTATATAGAATTTTTATTTGAGTTTTGTTATTCATATTTACATATACATTTAATCTTGTCTTTATGAGTGTTATAGTGCTATTATAATTTATAGGTCATTATAAGATGCTTTCTACTTAACTATGTATGCCTACTACATCATAATCAATTTAAAAACATCAATAACAAAATTGTACACCATAACAATGAAATCATTTTTTGACCCATTTTCAATCTATTTTTCCTTTTCTTTACATCATTGGATTTCGATTCACCTTCTACGTATATCTATGTTTTTAGTTTTATATAATTTTTTATTATAGAAAAGCTATGAAATCATCATACTTTTAATCAAAATTACTATGTCTCATAGTGAAATCATCATTATTAATAGCAAAATTGTTATTTTAAGTAGTGAAATTGTCCTATTTACACTTTTAGACTTTTTGTTTTTGTGTTTACAAGATTAACAATGAATTTGTTTTACAACAATTAAATTGGTGTTTTTAAAATCAAAATTGTCTTTTTGTGTAGAAAAATCATCTTTTATAGCAATGAAATCATTTTTGTAGGTCATGAATTCATCATTTTAACCAATAAATTTGTCATTGTGGCCTGTGAAATCATCATAGAAGGCAGTGAAATCATTTTTTAAGTGTGAAATTATTTTTTCTATGTTTTTTATATTTTGTCTTTTCCCTATGTTTGATTTATTACAATATCATTTTTCTATCTTCTACGTAACTACAAATTTGTCATAGAGAAGTGGTTTTTACTTTATTTTTGTAGTTTTTATTTGCTCTATTCTAGGTTGCCTTTCTCCAATCTTAGACAAAAATTCCAACCATTTGTTTGGATAGTGCTTGTCAAATATAGTCATAAAAAAGTCTAAAAAAAACTAATTTCTTTAATAATGATTTCAATATTATTTTTAAAAGTATCTAGTAATTACATCACATTTCATTTCAACATTTCTTTTTGTAATTGTAGAAATTGCATATATTCTTCCCTTAGTGTTACATTGGTGATGATACTTGAGAATAAAAAGCAATTCCATAATTTTATTTTTTACCTAAGTAGTGCCCACATATGCTCTTTCCTTGGTGTCACATTGGTGATTATACTCATAAATAAAAAAATAGATACTTAATTTTTATTTTATTTTCTTAGGGAATCTCTTGAATGTGGATTTCATCACTATGTAGTAGGCCAAAGATTATTTATTGATAGGGTATATAAATTTAGATACATATATTTTAATTACCTAAGTGGTTATATGTTTTAATTAAACCCTGATATGAGAGGATTTCATATTCCAATGCCCAAGGTTTCAATAGCTATCTTGAAATATAATATTATTTATTGTCAACATATTAAGAACCCTACAACTATGTTGGGAAATTTGGGACAAGAACTAATAGTGTACATCTACATTATCTATTTCTTCCACATTTTCCCCTTTATATAATCTTGTTTAAATATTAATCCTAGGATAAACTACTTTGTAGTTCAAATTTCATAAATCGATTAGCAGTTAACACCAAGAAACTATCTTCAACACACCCTCAGAACTAGACTCAGTGGGCCATGAAAATGGTAGGACCTTCCATTATTAATGACTTAAAATATTATGCCATAGTTAAAAGTATGGATGATTTAGTGACATTGAAAGGATCAAAAGTTGTAAATTACCCTCAGCCTAGTTTTTCACCTTTTATGTGAAATTTCCTAACTATATAGGAATTTTGTTTGTTGTTTCCTTATGTTTTCCATGTTCTTTATTTTTAAACAAAATCATTTAGTTGACAATCAAACTTTTAGTGACTTTGGTATTTTTTTTAGTTTTGAGTATTTTTTATTATTGATTCAATTCTTTACTTAGTAATGTCACCCATTTCGAGAAGAATGGTTATGTGGAACAATAACTTGACCAATTCAATCAAAAATCCAACTCCAAATAATCCATGTTTTAATCTAATATTCTATCCAACCAATTTTGATTCAAACACATATTTGAATCAATGTAAAACCAACCATCCAAAAAGTCCAAATCCAAGTTTGAATATGTATTCATCCCTAAAAATTAATCAATCAAATCCAAACATGAATAGTTATTCAAGTTTATTGATTAAACAATTTAACCCAAACATCAATCAATAAATTCCAAATTTGAATTCTTGTTCATGTTTACCCATGGAACAACATCAGAAATTTACATTAAAGATAACATCAAATCAATTTTTAAGTTGTGATAATGAATTTTCTCTAAATTATTCTACAAGTTCTACACCATCCATAAATCAAATGAGACCAATCACAAATCAAAATATGTTCATAGATCCATTTGGTTTCAGCCTTAACATTAATTTAAATAAAAAAATTTGGTTCAGTTTCATCACAACTTTTGGATATTTGTATGAGCCAAAATGCACTCAAAAATCAAATCCCAATTCAATAAAATCAAAATATGTTCCATCCAAATCAATCTTTCAACTCCTACACCTATCAAAAACAACCTTTCCACATTTATCAAGCTCAACCATCTAATATTTTACATTAAATCCATTCCAAAACTTGAACCAAACTACATTAAATTGACATTTCTTCATGGATCCATCAATTTTAATTTTTTTTGCAAATCCATCTACCTTGACCTTCAACACAAATCTAAAAAATCCATAAAATCTAAATACTTTCTCCTTCAACAAAGATCTAACAAATCCATCCTTCCAATATTAAGTTACTTATTTAGCACATTTTATTACTAGGGAAACCAAAAAATTTACACATCAACATCATCTTATCACTAGAGACCTTGTTTTTTAGAATCATTTAAGTGTCTCATCCACTTGTTATAGCTCCAACATCCCTCATTGTAATATCCAAGATTTTATTGATAAAGAGTACATAAGAATGAATCTAGATATATCCACATTTGAAAATAATAATTTGAGGGTGTGCTAAGATATATTTCCTGAGCCTAATCAGTCCATACCATTTTCAAATCAAGATCATAATATTCAATCAATTCTCAACCAAATAAGTATTTTCAATCAAATACTCATTTTTAAAAAATATCTTATCTTGACCCAAACATCATTTAATCTAAACATCATTGAATCACCATATATATTCTTTCCAATACTTAATATTGTGTATTTTTAGAAATATCTTCATCCTAAATCCACAATTTCCAAACAACCAGTGAAATTGAAACTTGAATATAATGTAATTTAGCAAGCCTTATTTTTTTCCACCTCTAAACCAAGATAATTTTTTTTAATCAAATATGATATACAATTCCTTTTGACATTAAATTAAGGTTTGTCATCAACATCAACATCCACCTTGGTCACAATAATATCTTCATCAATAGACAAGTTTTAAAATGTTTGTGATAATTTTATGGTTAAAAAGGAATATTCATTTGGCATCAATGCAAATTCTCTTTCTACCATCCATATAGTATGTTTTCATTTGATAAACATTATTTTTCCCTTTCCCATCAAATATATTAACATCACATTACCAACACATGTCAATTAGGATTCATAAAAATATACTTAATTAGACTTATCCCATGACAACACATCAGTTATAACATCCATAAAGATCAAATAAGACATCCAATTTGGAGAAACAAAACTTCAAAAAAAATTGTTTAAATCTCTAAGAAGCAATCAATATACACCAATAGATGAAAAAATCAGCTCCTTATTACTTGGTGATAATAAAATCAAAATAATGAAAACACCAAGCCAACTAGAATAGAAACAACATGGAATGATCTCCTAGTTAGAATTCAAGAAATAATTCTAGTTTTTGTATTACGTTATTATGATAAACTATTAGAATTTTACTATAATGAGTTATATCATGATTTTGAGATCATGTCTAATACACATCACAATGGGTTTGAACATTTTAGATTTGCTAAGGAATTAAGGATTGTCAATAAAGATATATCTTATTTTGATTTTTTTAGTATTTGGTGGTTAGTCATTAGTGGATTGGTAAGAAATATTAGTTTTTGTAGATATGGATAAATCATTAGTACTTTGTATATACACATAATATTTTTAAAATTTTATCAATTGCTAATGTTTTTTATCTTTCAAGAACCCATCGAGTCTCAATCTCTTTGAGTGCATGCCCTAAGGGGTTCAATAAGAAATGGGTGGGTAGACCATTGGTTCTTTGTAGTAATTGTGTCCCTTATTACCACTTGTTACCAATCCAACCAACTCCTAAAATCATTCGCATAAGCTATTACTCCTCTTTTTCACACTCCTCCAATCATCTAACACCTTCATTAGCCATTTTCCTAACCTAAACCCCTTTCGATAGTTTACATGACTAAGTCAATTGGGTTAACCTTATACTCTTATTGGTGATACTCATTTAGGGTCTAGGTAAGCTCTTGGCTAACCTAGCCCATGACCTAGTGAGTTGTTATCAATAATGATACTAGGTCGACTAGGTTAACCCTATAGGTAAAAACTTTTGAAAGGGCTTAGGGTAAAATATGCCTTTATATACACAATCATTTTATTGTTATTTACAGAAGAGAAGAAGAAGTATGAGATATTACACATCTTCTTATCCACCATTCTACTCATGGAGAAAGATTATGGTTTCATACTTTCTTTGGATATATGAATCTTATCTTGTGAAGAAGTCTTTTAGATGCATTGATAGGTTATGTATCCTAGATTTGATTTATCCTTATCATCCTTACATACCACAACAACCTCTTACAAAACACCTTGGCCAAGGGAGAGACTAAGGCTCACTAGGTTCACCTTCAAATTTAATTGTTCCTATCTTTGTTCCTCCTTTATAATAGTAAATAGATAAGCATTTTCACTTCTATTCCATGTGTTAGGATTGTATATACATTGATGTGAGTATATGTCTTCTATGAAAGTTTAATTTTTTTATTTATTAACCCAACTTTGTATAGCAAGATTGGTGAGCACTAGATTAGATTTGTTTTCTTTGCTTGTTACTAGTATAGTGAATAAGAAAACATAGGACATAATTAAGTTTATTGCATAGTTTTACTTAACTGGAGGCTTTAGAATCCTCCCTAATGATATTATTTTTAATAAGAGATCCCATAATTGGGTCCAGAGGATATGCATGCTAGTCATGTTCACAATTATATAATGTATCTCAAATTTGAAGTGTAAGTAGCATCTATTTTATCCAAACTAGGATTGATTTGTGGATCTAATGCATTACTGATTTCATAAACTTTGGTGAACTTGATGTGAATCTAACCCTAACAATTTTTCTTTCCAAATTTTCATTTCTATAATTTTATCTATTATGTTTCTATATTTGTGATATTATGTATACCAAGTTGGTATAGTTTTTAACTTCTAAGCGTAGGTTTAATGCATAGTCACATCAAAAATGACTCTATTCTTTTCATGCAAATCTTCATCAAATACAATTTACTAGATCAAAAAAGTTGACATAATACTCATATTCACTTCTAGATATAAGAATATGTTGAACAGGTAGACTTGGTCTCTTATTCAGCTCTAAAATAGAAAAATAAGTTATTTAGGTGAACTTAGTACATAGTTAGATTCTAGATAACAAACTAGGTTAACTAAGTCAGTATAGTCATATTAACAAGCATTAACAAATAGGGAATTATATAACTAGGTTGACCTAGTCGACACAGTTGATAGAATTTTCAAGAAGTATTCAAGGTGATTAAACATAAATCTCACAATCCTCAACATCTTCTAACACACCAAGGTTAATTTATTTATCTCTCTTTCAATTTAGTTATTCCTTACAATTCTATTTTTCAAAGTTTGTAGTGTTTAAAAGTGAAGTCATATAGAAAACTAGGTTGACCTGATTGACCTAGTTCTATATTTTGTCATTTATCTAAAAGACTAGGTTGACTTAATTATTAAGGAATCTTGATACCAATATAAAACATCAACCCAATCAACTCTGTTCTATAATATCTACATAGGCTATCATTTGAGCTAACTTTGTACTATGTTTAAAATTAGGAATTGACAACTATGTGTTAGTAATTAATTCACACTTTAATTTTTAGTTATTTACATACTTAAAATAGATCATATAGTCTAATTAGGTAGTTTTTAAATATATCATTTAGTTTCACTATTTTTATCTTTCTTACACATACTACCAAATCACACAATTTCAAAATGCATTTACAAATTTATCTACCCAAGGCTTACCTACCTAGATTTCATCACCAAAGGGGAAGCTAACTTGGTTTTCTAGCTAAGTATAAACACATGGTTAACGGTATATATTGGCAAATCACCTGATACCCTTATCATTGTAGGATTGTGAAGTGAGGGGGTAGGCCCCAATACTAAGCTAGTACCATTTCCAACATAAATCCCTTTAATCCTAAACATCCTAAAACCATCCATAGATTACTTTATAGTTCATTATTTTCTGTCAACTTACCTATCACACTCAAAATAACACTTTATAATAATTTGAAAATATTTAGGATGGCCACTTAGTTATCATTTTCTTTTTAGTTCACAAAATTGATCTTTTCTAATTATATATTGTATTGCAAAAACTTCCATTGGCTAGTATTGATGTAGGGTTTTGTGTTGTGTTCCCCAATTGGATCATCCTCATTGACCCAATTACTTGTGTGGTTACTTCCATTTATTTATTTAAAGTAAATTTCAAAAAATTTCCCTATTTTTAATACACTATCATTCTATTTGACATAACCTCTTACAAACTATTTATTCCCCTACCTATAGTACTGAGTTGACTTGGTTGACCCAGTACTCATATTTACCTTTCAAGTTATAGTACTTAGTCAACCTAGTCAACTCTATATCCTTATCAAGTTATTCTCTTTTTCATGTTACAATACTAGGTAGACCATATCAACTTTGCACCCTTATTAACTCAATTTTTAGATCTTGTTCCCACTACTAGGTTGACCTAATAGACTATGTACTCTTATCTATCCCTTCCTATCTCCTTGATTTTTCATCAACTTTACCTTACCTAATATTTATACTTCATCATGAAATTTCTATTTAAAGACAACATTGAATTGAATTAAATTAATATGATGAGTCTTACCAACCCTAATAGGTTCTCCCATAAGCAGTTTGTGGATCCTATCCTAGATGAAATAATTGTTCATATAGCCACTCAAATGATTAACAATAGGACCCCTCCTCATTATTCTTTGATTCACAATACTCTCTTCTCACTTGAAGATAAACCCAAATTAGAGTATAAATTAGAAATACTCTTCTTCATCAATGATTTTCCTCAACATTGAGGAAAGTATCCTTGTATTATCTACCATCTCATGATAATTGGTCAAGTTGAAGAGCCCAATTTAACTTATGTCATGTTCTCACATGGATTTTGGGATACTAGTTTCTTTCCTTCTTATTCTCTTCCATCTATTTTGACCCCTTCTCATACCATGAATTCTTCTTATTTAACTTCCTCTACCTCCATGCCTAGTATTTATACTAACATGGTAGGTTCTACATATAGTGGGCATATTTTTAAACCCACACTTCTCAATTATTCCACTAGTGCATCATTTAATACCTAAGGTAATCATGAATCTAGTGTTTCCTCTTCTCATCCCTCTACTATTCCATCTTTTACCACATAAGAAAATTATGCCACTAGTGCCTCACTTACTAATATTTCTTCTCAATCTCCCACTAACACCCATAGTGGTACCCAAGAAACTAATACTAATTTTAATACTTCAAATAATGATAATAATACAACTCAAAACCATCATATCCTATTTAAAACTCTTAATCAAATGATTTTTTTTAAGCTAACAATCCAAATAAAATGATGCAAATGCAAAATAATCTTATCCATCTTCAAACCCACCCTTAATAGATGCCATGGGGAAATCATAATCAAAATATTCCCCTATATCCTCTTCAATATTCCCATGGTATTATTATCCCTCAACCTCCTATCATTAATAATATAATTAATAATATTAAAAATTAACCTCTTACATCTCAAATCATTAATATCGATATACAATATATCACCCGTACCATTCCTTACAATGGGTCAACTAATCTTACTCTTCATTTAAAATCATTTGGAAATCTATATAAAGACTAGGTCACATTAAATATCTTTATCACTACTAAGATATTAGTTAAAACTCTCATAGGTGATGATTCATAATGGTACAGCCAACTTAAATATCATTCCATCACTAGTTTGGAATATTTAGTTAATGCTCTAGTCCAAGAGTTCCAAACTTGTGATCTTCCTAAGAATACCTTGGCCCATTTTATCAATTGTAATGAACTTGAAACTAAAACTACCCAAGATTTTTTTAAATGATGGAAGACCTTATCCAATAAATGCAAACATAATATGATAGATGATAAACTTTTCCATCTATTTACCAATGATCTTTTTCCTAAATTATAATATTAGGTCTGAACTCTCCCTCCATGTACTTCAGAAGAGGCCATTGACCAAGATAAGTGTCAAGATTTCCTTATGCATAAATTTGATCCATGTCAACCCACTATGGGTACTCACATGTTACTAGAGAATAATAATTATCATGATACCAATGATTATGTCACTGACTCTTATGATACCATTCACACTATTCAAGTTTTTATTCCTAACCAAACTTTGGAACAAGCTTCCCCTCCTAACCACATTACCAATCCTCATTTATCTTCAGAAAACAACATCAATGTTCACAAAACCTTATCCTTAATAAAATTACAAAAGCCTCTGTAGTCATATAAAATGCAAAAATTGGTAACTTAAGAGTGGCTAGTGACACCCCACCCTTAGGTCCCTCTTGCTTAATCTCACAACCCTCATAGGCATATTTTCACTAATTCCTAGTCATATGTAGCCTTTCAAACTTAATCCAAATTGATACAAACTCCTCTTTCCATGATGTATCCATCCCCCTAGGTCTCATATACTTAGAGCAATAGCACCACACTAAGACTATAACACTATTACCACTCATATCTACTTTTGATGCTCTTGTCCAAGTCCATTTTTGGCCCCAATGATCAATTATTTTGATTCCCCATCCTTATCCTTGTTGGTATAATGTGAGTAAATTCAAACTATAACCAATAGATTCCTATAAAATCCCATCCAAAGATCATTTAGAAAGGGTTAGCAATTATCACTAAGTAAGAAATAATACAAGCAAGACTACTAAATCAATCTTCCCTATTCTTTGCATACAGCCAGTCAATACACTTACAAGCTTATTCAAATCCTTACACCAGTCCCTAACCACCTCAAGAACATCTAGTTTATAATTTTGCATCTTCATACACATAATTTCATAAATCACATCAATTGGGAGAACTACATATGGCTTGATCCCTTTTTAGAGTATTAGTATGTTGACACAATGCCCACACAAGGGGTGTGAATCCACATCCAATGAATCTTACACACAATAACCCTTACTCTTTATTGAAATTAGTCAAATTAGAATGGAATATAAGGTTTGAAGATAAAATATTATCTACAAGGAACTCTATAGACTTACATATATCAAAACTCTATAGATAGGGTCATAAAGACATTAAAAACAAAACCTGAAAAGATCAGATCCTCAAGACAATAGTGGTAGAGGTGGACTATAGCACCAATGCCACTCCTTTCTAGTTCTAAAAATCCTATCCAATTAGAAAATGAAGACCAGATCTTAGTTTATGATAGTGTCCTTATACTACATAGTGAATATTATACCCTCTCTCATCCATATCATTTAGTTTCTAGGTCCTATTTTCCATATATTATTACTAATTTTAAAAAGGTTAAAATTGCAATCTAGTTTACAAAAATTAGTAGCTTAATTATTTCATATTTATTTACTAATTTTACTACTCAAACCCTTTAACTAAATTAGGAATAATACACCAATATTCTTAAAAATTTTAAATCAGACTCTACTAAGGCCTCTAACATGAGAACTTGATCTCACTCATCCTATGAAATCCTGGTAGGATCCCAATAAATTTTGTTGGTTTTATTCTAGTTGGGGTGATTCTCATGAGACATATAGACAACTTCATAATTTTTCAATGGATTTCCTTCTTGGTTCCAATTTTGACCATGATTATATAATTCTTCAACTCCAATAAACCTATGATATTGCCTTCAAATCCCATGAAACATAAACTAAATCTCAAGCTTTAAATCAAGCTAATGCTCATTTAACCATCTATAAAAGTCATCTTCCAAATCACCAATATATCCAAGAAAATCCTACTCCTTTTATCAATAATGTTGATAGTCTTCTCAACACAATTTGTGAAGAGAATATGGTCAATATTACTAACATTCAAAGTGTGGTTGCTTTCATTGATCCTCAACCCATCTACACACCTCCATTGTCTTGCACATTTTGTGTTATCAAATATTCTTCTTTAAATCATTTTAAAAAGTTAAGAAAATAATACCTGATATAGTTTGACAAACTAATTCTAACACCTCCCTTGGATAACACTTCTCATGCTATTTATACCATCCATAGAGCCTATTTAACTATCACCAGTGATACTCAAACTTCTATCAACACATCTTCTAACAATTCTTAAACCACATCTATATCAAATGATGCATCTTCTAAACATAATATATAAGCATGTCTTATAATTAAATATTATTCTTCTTATCAACATAAATTCACATGTACATTGGCTCCTCCTTCTAATGACATCCTTCAAAACTATGCAATTCTTTTTAACAATATTGTTATGGGTTATGATGAATGGGATCCTATCATGAAAATAAATAATATCCAATCTCAAATCCAATTTCTTAAACTTATGTGGACCTCTCCACATTATCTTAACTATATTATGTACCTTTTGTTTGAAATGAACATCCCTCATCCTCTTGTAGTAGGATGCAAATCCACCTTATCTAGATTAGAAGATAGCATTTTATAATAATGTGAAGAGATGTCCATACATGTTTATGAAATAATGTACACTTATCTTTCCCTCAAATTTTCCATTGCATCTATGATACTCGATGAGATTTTTCTTTATGTGGATGATCCTCTTCTTTTTATCATTATCTAAATTAGTGATATCCAATTCAAGTGTGCTTTTATTGACAAGGTTTTTGATACTTGTGTTACCTCCCTCAATTATATCAAAACCCTTGGATATTCTAAATGTAATCTTAAGTCCACACACAATAATTTCATGGCTATGACCAAAGGCAAATGCCTCCTTTTGGTTCTCTATGGCTCTCCATCACCATCTCACCTATCACCATTCAATTGAAGGTGATGATATTAAATTTTCCTCTATACTATAAATTTTTGTTGGGTAGGCCATGGACACATTGCATGATAGCATTTTCCTCTTCCACTTGCCTATGTGTCCAATTTCATCAAAATGGAGGAATTTACAAGATTCAAGGTGACACTAACCCTTTGAATTTTAAATAATTCCAAGACTATGGTGTATTCAATATTCATACCCTTGAAATCTTACAAAGCATCCCATTTCATGAAACTCAATGGTCATCCTGAAGTCATTGGGAATATACCCTTATCCTCTTTGATTTTGATGATGATGATCCTGATGAGATAAATCTCAAGATTAAAACTTTTGATATTTCACCTCATTTCATCTCTTAAATTCCTACTTACTTACAACCTCATTCTCATCAACCACCTTGTGATGGCATCCCCATTGTCTTAGCTAAGAATCAAAATTTGATTCATCACACCACATCAGATGATAAGTTCATTGTTACCTACACCATTGTTCATCATACACCTGATTATGATAATGATTATACCTTAGAGGATCCATTCTTAGGAGTTCTTTTTAAGGTCCAAGATGCTAAAATTATTTATTATCATTCCTCTTTACTTCAACCTTTTAGTATATCTTCCTATATTCCATCCTATGTTTTTCTTAATTTTAGAAATTTTCCTCTTTATCATAGGGTAGAGATGGTGTGCACACCTATAATGTCTAAAAAACCTCATAGGAATATCATTATGGATCATTATATGACTAGTCCCTATTAATTTTCTATATACCATGAACCCTATAGCTTATTTATCCTTGAGATGAGTGTGACTATTATTTAATCTTATATGAACCCCACCCCTCCCTCAATAGAGCCTATTTCAAATCTTATTCTTTCTCCCTCTATAGATAAGTCTCTTCCCATTTTTGATCTTATTTCCCCTTTATTCAATCCTTGTCCAATCTCTCCACCAAACCCACCTTCTCTTGGTGATGGTTTCCTCCCTTTAATGTAGTTAATCCTTCACCCACCAAATGGATTGATCAACCTTATTGTGAAATTCATAAAGTTTTCAATCACTAGACTATATATTTTTCCCTATACCAGGATCCTTCAAATTTTGTTTTACCTCCGCCTATGAATACACCTACCAAGACTACTCACAGACATATTTATTGCTTCCATGACATAGATAACCATTTAGCTACACATTGTCATCAACTATGACAATATATCAACACCTTAAATCTCACCATTACTCAACCCTTAGACAAAGATACACCTCTTCCAAAAATATTACCTAAGTAAATTCCTAATTATGGATAGGTATATTGTCTCTTTCACCAATGTGTCACACATCACACTAATCATGCTTCATCTTTCAATAACATCTTAAGGATCACCTCATAACCATTCCTACACCTTTTACCCTTCCTCTCATAGGTAATTTTTTTAAAAATTTATTCCCCCATGGTTCCACCTCCTATGGTTACATATGCTCATTTGGTTCATTCTCCACCTATTATTCCTCTACCTATGAATCCCTCACCTATGGACCTTCCCTCACTCATGGATCCTTCTCCACCCATAAAACCCTCACCTGTGACACCTTCTCCACTAGTGACCCTTTCATATTGTTGATGGCGTCAAATTGCACTAGATCTTAACCAATCAACAATGGGAAGTTTCAAGCTATGGGACAATGCAACTTGAAACAACCTCCAGGTTTTAAAGAAGCTAGTCTCTTCTATTTTATAGGTGTTGGGAAAAAGGGATAGGAGACTAAACAAAAACACAAAATTTAGGAATTAAAACCTAACTATGGTGATGTGCCTGAGTGTAATCCTAATCCTAACCTGAGCACAGAGTGACTATTATAGGATTCAATTACATTTAAGAGCAGACAAGTGCATGATCAATGTAAAAGGTCAAAATAACAAAAAAAAAAGCTCATAATAGTGAAGTCTTTTGCTGAGATACAAGAATTGTCAACAAAGGCATAGTGTTCAATCTTCTTAATAGAATCCTTCAATCACATAAGAGGTGCAAAAGTCACGCACAATTATGTAGAACTTCAGACTCTAGAAAACAAGACAAAAGCAAATAACATTTCCAATCACAACACTAGAAAATCTACAACATAGACTACTTTGCAAATGACACATATAACATCAACAAGGGCATAGTGTTCAATATTCTTATTGAATCTTCTAGTCATACAAAAGATGTAGAAACACACACAGTCATATAAACCTTTCAACTCAGGAAACGAGAACAAAATAAAATGATATTACTGGTCAAAACTCTAAAAAGTCTAAAACTATAGAATTCCCCCCTGCTTTTTAGATTTTACAATCTTGTTTATATAGCCTTAGATATCTCCTTTGATCACTATCTTTCTCATGCAATTCCACTTCATCCTTCACTCGCAAGGGACAAAATAGATGGTGCATTCAATGCCTTGGATGCATTCTAGTTTTATCAAGAACTGCCCTAACTACGGCATGGTAATCCATGTCTAGTACCTCTCTTCATGCCTAAAATTCCTCATTCCATCACCTCTTTGGCCACTCAAATGTCTACTCTACCTCTGCTATTAAGGGACAAATAGATGGCACATTCAATGCTCGCAAGCCCCTAAAATCTACCCAGTGCACTATTTTATCTACCAGGAATAACTCTCACTGAATTTCCCTCTATCTTACTGTAACAGGTAGATGGGCACTCTATTCTATTGAAATGGAAGAGGACACTTAGCCAATTTATGAAAAAATCTCTCCTTTTGTCTAGGAGGCACCGGAGGATGACGCTTGGCCATTTTCACTTTCTCTACATTCTACTCAAGAATGCTCTGCCTTTGACACCTGTCACAATTTGCCTCCTTGATAGTTTGCATTTTTATGAAAACAAAACTCACTACATTCCTTACTCAAGCAATCTCTAAGAAAGGATGGATGTACATGGCAGTCTTTACTCGTTGACACTCAGCACTTCCATAGTCCTTTGGAATATCATCCGAGTCCCACCACCATCTTTATTTGACAATTGGGCTCATGATGGTTTCTTGGAGGGTGACAAGTGGTAACCTCTGTTACTCCTGGGAAGATACATGGAATATTTTGCTTCTCCTTCTAGGGGGATATGGTGCCTTCTACTTTCTTTGGGGATGGAGTAGAGAGGGACCCAAAAAGTGACACTTGGCAGCCTCTATTGCTTCAAAGCTTGGCTCATTGAAAGTCTTTGTCAAAAGGTGGAATGAAACATAGGTGCCTCTATGATACACGGATGCTGACACATGGTGCATTCTGCTTAACTACTACTGGGTATGTGGCATGATTTGTGGTTCTCTGAAAAGCTATAAAAGGGGCATCAAAAGTCACCAGTTGGCTAGCTTCATCCTCAAAAAATGACACTTGGAAACTTCCACTTGAATCCAATACTTAGGCCAAAATTGAAATGAAATAAATAAAAGGGAAAAAGGAACCATGCTCTGAGGATGACACTTGGTAGCTTCCACTACATTTTGACACTTAGGTAAGATGAACCCATCTTCTACTCCAAAATTCTACTGCTTCGATCAAAGTGCATAGGAACCAAAATTATAGTTCTCAAAACAAAAATCAATTAAATACGACATAGAGTAAGAAATTACTCTATAGTTCTTGGTGACCATTAGGAATTTTGAGCCTGCTCAAAAAGAATCATACTCCTGTTTGATCAAAATTTCAAAATTTACAGCTTTAAAAGAGCTGTCTAGAAAATAGACCACTCATGGTCAGATAATCCTTGCTTGCTCTGTAACTCATCAAAAGTTAGGTCCAAGCTAATCAGATCCTTATGCAAAAAGGTTTGCAAGACTTGAACAGTGGCTTTCAGCTTGGATTCTAGCCAAAAAATAAGAATTAGAACAATCTTGACCTCTAAGGCTGAGGAATCATCTTGCAAGCTCTGGAAAACTATTTGATCCCTTTGTTTAGCCATCAGTAATGGTTAAAGTTGATCAGCCATCAGGACCATCTTTATGTCCAAAAATAGGGAAGGGAGGCCTAGTTATACCAAATCTTCAATGTGGTGCCTCATCTCACTGATGCCTTCCTTCATGACATCGAGATACCTTCTACAACTATTAGCTATGGCATTGCAATTGAGCTCTTCATTGACCCGTTTAATGGCAACCATTCTATCGAGAATCCCTATAGCTACCAATGTTTCATCCCTTGAGTTATAGAGATTTTCCAATAATGAATGGGAGTCCATGACTCTCCTAAGGATCATGGCCAAATGCTCTGTATTATATTATCTACCCTTTTGCATAGCTGTTGTGCATTATGTAGGAAGGTGAAAAGTGGCCTAAGCTAGATAATCTCAAAATAGATCCTTGCCCACACTGACTCGTAGAGCTCCTTCACCATTTGTGTGATTCTGACACCTCTTGGCCTATTATCCAGCTCAATCACTAGTTGCACCGTCCTCTATTGATCTACTTAGAATTGGGCTTGAAAAGTTGTAGCCTTATTATGTTCTTCTAAAAGCCTTTGTTGTGATTGGGTAACCTATAGTTGGAGTCCTTCGACTCTTCCTTAAAATGTTGCATTTTCCCATCTTAGAGCTGTAGCTACATCTTTTGCAAGTGTGAAATCTATCTTCAATGAATCATTTTGGGCCTAAATTTCCTATTGAGTCTGAAGGGAAACATTATCTTACAACTAAATTTGTAGACTAGCTATTTCACTATCCTTCTTATTTATTTGTTCAGCCAAACTATTACAATTTGCCTTCTCCTAGGCCAAATCAGCCTCCATCTTCTATAGTCTCCTTAATTTCTTCAAATAATCTTTTGTGACTATAGAAGTGGATTTGGTCAATAGCTCAACTCTATCTTGGGGCCTAAATAGGGACATGTCAATGGCCACTACGTTCATGGTGGAGTCTTCTGGCTGCATTTGTTTGTTGGACTTGGCAATGTTGGGCGACAAATAGGTCACCATCAGTTGCTATTGAATGGGGTCAAATTATGACCTCAAATGTGGAACCACTGGTGCTTTATTCTCTTTACTCATATCCTTCTCCAATTAGGCTTTTCTTGCCTTCCTAACAGCATCAACCTATGTCTAGAAGGTGGAAGGGGATGCAATATGTCCCCCTGTGAAGGAAAATCCTTGTGGTAGGCCATATTGGAGAGCCATTGGCTGGCTAAGGGTAAGTTGTAGGGGCATATTTCTAGGAATGGAAGGGGGAAAATGGGGTAATGTGAGGGCTTGAGGCACTGATGAGGGGGTGGCTTGCAAAATTGGGATGGCAACAGTGGCAGGAGGTGTCACTTGGCTAGGTGAAAGCACCACACTGACAGGGTGAGGAATATATTGAGAGGGGGGAGGGGGAGGAATACCTACCTATGGGGAAGTTATAGTACTCTATGAAGGGCATTGTGAATTATCCTCTTCTTCCTCTAGATCTAATTAGAACTGCACCCTCCTCCTTTTTCTGGGTGTCTTTGCCTCTGGCTGCATTTGTCTCCCTTCTACCTCTATTATTTCTAGTGGTGCATGTGGAGAACTGGGGACTTCAATTACTCCTTCCTAAGGGGTGGCCCTTAGTGGTGATGATACCACACCTCTTTGTTATTCTATGGCTTTTGCAACTTGCCCTGAAGCCTATGGTGGTTGGCTTGGTCCTGCTCTAGCTGCTTCTTGTTCTACCCTAAGTGTAAGCATTTGGCTTGTGTCTAGGCTAGAAATAGGGGATGGATGCCATTCATCCCAAAGTTATTCCCACCTTTCATCTAAGCTGGGAGATTTCTTGCCTATATCTCTAATAGGCTTCAATTTTCTCTACGTCCCAACCTTTTTTCCTCAACATCCTTCTCAAACTAGAGGTCATCCTGGCCTTAGGATCATACTCCCTCTATTTATCATAGAAGGTCTCCCATGGCCTATTTGGTGGGAGAGGTAGGTTTGTCAAATCAACATAGAGACTAGGGGTGTCTTCCACAAGATTTTTCTTAGTTTCCCAATAGGGGCAGCTTTCATGCATAATCATGGCTCCAATTTTGTTTGTCCTCACTATGGAGGCTATGTAATCAGCTAGGTCATAAACCCACTTGTCTTCGATCAATAGGAAGCCCAGGGAGGTTAGCTTCCTCAGTAGCATGGTCTTAGCTTCTTTGAATTCTAGACTTATGTTGCCTACCATCCATGGGAGATTGTACATCCTCCTTTTCTTCTTCTCAGAGTTGTATTCATTATCAACCACTGACACCTACCTGGAAATTTCCAAGAATCCTAACCGAAGAGTTAAAACCTTGGGTAGCAATATTGGCTCCCCACAAAATCAATGGACCCTTAAGGTCATGTGATGGGCCCCAAAATATAAATCACATGGGATTAGGCAACTAATCAGGAGGTTCATGACACTTGGAAATAACATGTTTATAATAGGCTCAAGGCTGAGGCAATGGAGGATAGGGGTGACAAATAGCTCCCAAAAATCATATGTGTCACTAGTTTTTGACAAAATAGGGGTCCATGCAGACACAGGGATGGTTCTTTGAGGGTGAAAAGTTGGGTCATATAGGTTTAGGCTCATAAATTAGGAGAATAGGTCAAGGTTCTGGTGTAGAATGAGATGGAACAAAAAGGAGGAATACCTAAATATCCCTTTTGACTTGAATTGGGTCATCTGCTCGACCATTGAGAAGGTGAGGTGCTCAAAGAAGTCAAGATGGTACTTCTACATCTTGTCAACTATTTTCAACCTAAATAGGATGGCCATTTGTTCTACATATACCACCATGTCATCCTTCATGCCAAAGATGAGAGCCATCATTGACAGTGCATCTTGGCTCACAGGTGTGACTGAGTTCTTGAAGCGGGGGGCGTGGGCACTATTGTGTCACCGTCTACTATTTACAACTTATACCTTATAAACTTTGTCTGATTATTGACATTTACCCATGTCCTCTTCATTCTATCAATGGTGGGGAAGGTGGTGGTATCATCATATCACAGGGCGAGCATGTCCCTTATAGCTTATAGGGTGACCTATACCATGAAGTGGCCTTACTAGATGGTGCAAGATTATGGGTGAATCAAGTCCACGCATAGTTCAATTATATCTAGGCATGGGTGTATAGTTGGGATGATGAACTGTACCAGTTGTGAGGTCCATATCCTCATCTCAAATGTCTCATATTGTCTTGCCCTAACTCTTTGTAGATGGCTCTAGTGTGCTCCCTCCCTAAGGTTCTTTCCACTGGCTCTTTGTAGAATCAAGTCCAAAATTCCATCTACATAATCCCTTACCTTATATGGGTCACTAGTTTGGCTAACTTCTAGGGCTTTGGTTCTTGGGTAGCTCCTTGGTGGCTACACAGGAGCTACAACGTATGATTTGCTAGCCAGTAATCTATTGAGATATTCCAGTGCCCCTACTCCTTTTTGAGAAGATGATGCTCCCACCATATTTTTATCTCTTGTGCAATATCTATTATACGAGTCTTGTGCAGGATAGAAAATGTGCTTGCTGAAACAAATTTAACTAGGTGCTAACAATCGCAATGAGTAAGATATTTTTTCAGGAATGCTTGAGAGTTGTAAACTTAAAAATTTTATAAGGGGGTATTTATGGGCCTATCAAGTCCCAAATGGCATTAATTTTGGGTGACCATTAGAAAATCCTACTCAATCTTTGGGAAACAACAAGGTGGACATGTTATGCAGTGCAAGGTACCTTGGAAATCTCAAAAGATTTGGGGAAGCAATTATTGTGACAAAATTAAAGAATTAAAATATTCTAAGATGACTCTACATTTAAAATGCTTTATATAAAAGAAAAGTGGGAAAGCAATAACTAAAAACAAAGCAACGCAGGAATGGAAACTACCTAACTACATTAATTACAAATCCTTATTTCCCTCCAAGATCAATAATGAACTTTCCAATGACTTCTTTATGACCAGCCACCTTATGTTGCCATACTAGTGATTGCAATGGGTATACCTTTGATGGGATGTCCTCTGTGCTAGCCACATGAATTTGTCTGCACTTGAACGAGTCTGAGCAAAATGTGTATTCGACACCTATCAACTCTTCTTGTCTTTGAAAGCTTGTTGAATACTAGTTCTTCATGCTGTCATGTGTCATCAAGAAATCATCAGCTATTTTTTCTTCACTCTATGCCTTTTGATATCCATTATCTATTGGATCATCTTCTTTAGGTTTCAAGTTTATTTCATCAGTATGCTCCTTGATGAATATATCCTCTTGAAAGGATAAATTTGAAAGATGGCCTTCCTTCTACATACTGATTTGAGACTCGATGTTGTTTTCTCCACATTTGGCCAATTTATAGCCTTCTTGCAGGATAGGGTCATTTGTTTCAATGATTTGATCAAGGGAGTGTCTGTGTTCCTCCATAACTTCTTGAAAAATGAGGAAAAAGTTAGAAATTATCTCCTCCTCATCTAAAGCTAAGGAAAAAGCTTGTGGCTTATCCTCTTACTCATCAAAGGGGGAATCTACGGTGATTTCCTTCTCATCTATATTCATGGAATCCTCTTGACTAGCCATGAATTGAGCATATTCCTCTATGTACTCAACCGCTTCCTTCAAAATATATTCTTCTCTGAAAAGCGATGAAGAAGAAGTTGTGATGGAAAACAAGGGGCTTCTTGAGTAAGGGTGGAAAGGACCTGAGGGGAAAGTGAGAGTTTGGGGTCCATTTCCCTTGCTGCTATTATAGTCTCTTCATTATTGGGGAAGTGACCGTGACGAGTTTGACCTTGTTCATGAATAGGGGTTGTGTATGAATGTGCAGGTTGATAGACTTGGTAAGGCTGGTCCTTATGAATAATTAACCTCTCTTCTAGAAACGTAATCAACCCACATACCTCTAATATCTCATATGTAAGCTCTTGCCAATTTCCCCTTTCAATGGGATCCCACTCACTTTTAATTAGGTCAATTACTTCCCTTACTTAATGGATTACATGAAGAGGAATTTCTTGGCCATATCTCCTCCTACTGTCAAGCTCTAACACATAATTTTTAAATCCCAGCAATGCTTTCTTAAAGGTGAAAATGAGATCAAGTTGGGCATAAAACTAGCATAGCTCATGACTATGTGCATCCTTGTTATTTGACATAATTCCATGGGAAGTTTGTCCTTGATTAAACATATTAGGAGAATAATACTCATAGCTATGAGTAACAAAATTATACATACCAAAAGAGATTTCTTGATGATACCGCTTGATTGGCTGATGATTTAGAGTCATCGTTGGTGTTGGTAAAAACCTCCAAAGGCTGATTGGCTAAAGAATACACCAAAATTCTTCAACTCCTTGAAATATTGGTCACACTGAGCATGCTAGAAACTGTTGATGGCATAAAATTACACTAGATCTTAACCAATCAACAATGGGAAGTTTCAAGCTATGGGACAATGCATCTTGAAACAACCTCTAGGTTTTAAAGAAGTTGGTCTCTTCTATTTTATAAGTGTTGGGGAAAAGGGATAGGAGACTAAACAGAAATGCAAAATGTAGGAATTAAAACCTAACTATGGTGATGCGCCTAAGTGTAATCCTAATCCTAACCTGAGTACAGAGTGACTATTATAGGATTCAATTACATTTAAGAGCAGACAAGTGCATGATCAATGTAAAAGGTCAAAATAATAGAAACAAAAGCTCACAATAGGGATGGCTTTTGCTGAGATACATGAATTGTCAACAAAGGCATAGTGTTCAATCTTCTTAATAGAATCCTTCAATCACATAAGAGGTGCAAAAGTCATCCACAATTATGTAGAACTTCAGACTCTAGAAAACAAGACAAAAGCAAATAACATTTCCAATCACAACACTAGAAAATCTACAGCATAGACTACTTTGTAAATGACACATATAACGTCAACAAGGGCATAGTGTTCAATCTTCTTATTGAATCTTTTAGTCATACAAAAGATGTAGAAACACACACAGTCATATAAACCTTTTAACTCAAGAAACTGGAACAAAAGCAAATGATATTACTGGTCAAAACTCTGAAAAGTCTAAAACTATAGAATAATCCCCTCCTTTTTAGATTTTAAGTCCTATTTATATAGCCTTGGATATCTCCTTTGATCACTGTCTTTCCCATGCACTTCCACTCCATCCTTCACTCGCAAGGGACAAAATAGATGGTGCATTCAATGCCTTGGATACATTCTGGTCTTAGCAAGAACTGCCCTAACTATGGCATGGCAATCCATGTCTAGTACCTCTCTTTGAACCTAAAATTCCTCATTCCATCACCTCTTTGGCCACTCAACTGTCTACTCTACCTCTGCTATTAGGGGACAAACAGACGGTGCATTCAATGCTTGCAAGCCCCTAAAATATACCCAGTGCACTATTCTATCTACCAGGAATAACTCTCACTAAATTTCCCTCTATCTTGTTGTAACAGGTAGATGGGCACTCTGTTCTATTGAAACAAAAGAGGACACTTAGCCAATTTATGAAAAACTCTCTCCTTTTGTCTAGGAGGCACCGAAGGATGACACTTGGCCATTTCTGCTTTCTCTACATTCTACTTAGGAACGCTCCACCTTTGACACCTATCACAATATGCCTCCTTGATACTTTATAGTTTAATCAAAACAAAAATCATTACGTTCCTTACTCGAGCAATCTCTAAGAAAGGATGGATGCATGTGGCAGTCTTTACTCATTGACACTTGGCACTTCCATAGTCCTTTGGAATATCATCTGGGTCCCACCACCATTTTATTCTATAATTGGGCTCATGATGGTTTCTTGGAGGGTGACACATGGTGACCTCCACTACTCCTGGGAAGATACGTGGCATCTTCCACTTCTCATTTTGGGGGGATGTGGTGCCTTCCACTTTCTTTGGGGATGGAATAGAGAGGGACCTGAAAAGTGACACTTGGCAACCTCCACTACTTCGAAGCTTGGCTCGTTGAAAGTCTTTGTCAAAAGGTGGAATGAAACATAGGTGCCTCTATGATACATAGATGCTGACACATGGTGCATTCTACTTAACTACTACTGGGTATGTGGCATGATTTGTGGTTCTTTGGAAAGCTAAAAAAGGGGCCTCAGAATTTGCCAGCTAGTCGACTCTGTCCTCAAAAAATGACACTTGGAAGCTTCCACTTGAATCCAATACTTAGGCAAAAATTGAAATGAAAGGAACAAAAGGGAAAAAGTAACCATGTTCTAAGGATGACACTTGGTAGCTTCCACTGCATTTTGGCACTTAGGCAAAACAAACCCGTCCTCTGCTACAAAATTCTGCTGCTTCGCTCAAAGTGCACAGGAACCAAAATTGCAGTGCTCAAAACAAAAATAAATTAAATACAACGTAGATTAAGAAGTTACTCTACACATATCTTGTATAAGACACTTTCATTTATTCTATTATCATCCATTACATATATCCCTCATCAACATTATTCTTCAATAATTCCTACATTTTCTATCAAGGAGATTCGAAGTGAAGTATTTTCTCAAATTTCACTAAAGTTGATGAGACATTAGTTGTAGTTCACATTAAACTACATAGAGACTTATAAAATGTTATGGATAATGTGTGTGGACAAATACATCATTAATTATGAACACATGCATGGTGTTTTTACATTTTCATTTGGATTGAATGTGTGTTCCAACTTTATATTTATTTATATTTTATATCATTTGACATTGTATCAAACTCTTATCTATCTTACATGGTGACTTTGGTTTCACACTTTATATTTCTTATGATGTCATTATGTTCTCTTATGGATTTATTTTTCATCATTGCATTCTTTTTTTCTTGAGTTCATTTTCTTAAGATTCTCTTATTATTTTTCATGATTGTTTGCTACCTTATCTCTATAAACACAAATAATTGTTATTGTGACTTAGTTATATAAACCTTTCTCCCTTTAGGTATTCCTTATTTACCATCTGATCAATTATAAAATAATTCAACTCATTATAATCTCCTTATATTGATCCACTTTGGATATCCCCTTTTTCCACTTTATTCCCTTTCACAAACTAAACATATGCATGGTTGAGACTTGAGATAACATGCTAGTTCATCATTAAGCCTGAGTGTTTTAGTTAGTCTTTTCTTTGGGTACTTAAATTATGTTAGCCAAAGACTAAAAATCATTCATGTGTATAAATCTATCTCTTATGATTGGTCATTATAATTATATATGGAGGAGGAATCTTAAAATCCATAACAAAATGCAAAAGACAAAGAATTTAACAAAAGGTAATGATCTAAAAGCCAAAATTTAAAATTCTCAAAAGTTAAATGACACTAAAAAATATGATTCTAAGCACATCTATTTTTTTAATTGAAGATCAAACTCCACAATTAGCCTCACAATAGATCCAAGGTCCATTGGGATTATTTAGGCTAGTAGATTCTAAAAGGAGAATAAAAAATCTTTTAGTGCTACCTACTTTATCATGAAAGTAACCAATATTTGTAGTAGATCGATAACTTTGTAAGGGTTCTTGAGGAATGGGTAACACATTATGGGAAGTTAGGCATATTTTACTTTTCTTATTCAAAAACCTCCAACATGAGTTGATCTTAGTGCCACACGTATTTGCCTACATACCTTTGTGTATATAGAGAACATGTATCCTTTGTATATTGATGGTCACTAGTCACTTAGTATCTTCTCATGTCCTTAGTGTGCCTCATGTCTTCTAAGGTATTTTCATAATATGCCTAGGTTATGATTTTTACATTCCCTTTTTCACTCCCCACAACCCTAATATTTACCCTTAATAAATATTACTTTATTTACTAATCATTCCCATAGGGATTCCTTTTTTTATTTTCATTTAAGACCATGGATAGGACCTAGCCTTCCTCACAAAATTACTAAATTTTCACAATCCCATTTCAAACATGCCTTTTTACCATATTTTCACATTCATTCTACCTCATTGGTGTTCCCTTTAATATTTGTAGTGTAAGGCCATAGATAAAACCTGGCCTTCCTAATAAAATTTTCCAATATCTAAGTCATAACAAAACTACATGCATCAAATATAAGATAAGATGTGTTTGATTATGAGTTACACATCATTGACATGATTACCATATTGGTTTAGTATGTTTTATCCTTACTTTATTAATCTTTCACTTCTATATTCTTATTTTTTTATTGCATGTAATAATCCAACCATTTTTCTTAAGTTTTTCATACTTCCCCACTTGAATTAGTGTGATTAATTTAAGACAATTTTGCCAATTTTGTTTCTATTTTATACTTCCCAATGTGATTTAGTATGATTGATTAACTTAATTAATTTTTTTTGATACCATTAATCTTTCATGTTCTTTCCATTTTATTACATTTTTTCATACTTTCCAATGTGATTTAGTGTGATTTTACCTATCTTAATTTGGTGTCACTCTTTTTCATGGCTTAAAAACAACTTTTTGCTCTATTGTTTACAACTCTTTGGTTTCTTATACTTAGTTATATTTTTTTTATTACACATTTCCCAACCTAGAATAGTGTGTAGTACATTTGTTTTTGATTAATTATACTTTTCCAAATCCTTTTTGCATGTTTCTTTTTAACCCTACATGTGTCCTACATAATGTTAGAAAATAAAACATAACACATATAGTTTATATCGAATATACAACAAAAGTAAAATACATGTGTAATAAATAAATATGTCTATGCATCCAAAACCAAAACCATTATACAAACATATAATATCAACATCCAACTATCAAAATTAGATATCTCTCTATAAAAATATCTTATGTTCTTTATACAAAATATAAAAATACATCACTCTGATTCTATGTCTGGGCTCTATCATGCCTATCTCATGGCCTAGCTATGTTGCCCATAGTTTTCTCAAAAATTCCCCTCTAAATAGTAATATATAAAGAGGATTTTGATATCTCAAGCCTATTACCTTTCCCTGTAGGTTGGTCACCTAGGCCTAAACTATCCTAGATTACTAGTGGTATTCAGATGTATGGCTCTCTCTTAAAGTGGGTCCTACCATGCATGTGCCTCTCTTTATCCCACCCTTTCTAGTGGTTATAGCCTATACTCACATGCCTATGGTCACCTTGAAGCCTTTCCAACTAGTCTAAATTAGTTTTCCTAAGTTAGGGTAGATTCTACCATAAGAACATCTAATATGGTAGGGTTGTATAGTATCAGATCCCTATCCAGAATATCATGGAGAGTTCCCCTCACCAAGCATCCCCATCTAGTTTCCTCCTCATACATAAGATATATAAAATTCAAACCAAATAGATATTAAATCAAAGATATATCTAAAATATATCTACCTATAATATATTAATAAAATCTTATATAACTAGTATTTTATTTTCAAATCTTAAACAAATTTCAACCATCTATTACCTATCTAGGTATCACCAATTACTATCTCTCTATCTCATTGATCACCAAGCATGATATTTATATTATATCATCCCTCAAGTTACTTATATGTGGGATGCCTCTCAATCAAATAAACCCCTAGAGTTACCACCCATAATCATCTCAAACCTCATCTTAGTGGTGCCTCTATCAACTAGCTTTACTGTGGGTTGATTGATGGGTCATCCTAGATGACCACCCATTATTATCTTTCACTAATGGCATCTTTATCAGTGGCAAGACTGAGTTCATCACCACTCTTCCTATTATGGTGCTGACTATGATACCTATGGAACTCTTACATCCACATCCATATCCTCTATAGTTGTTAGCTATCATGTTCAACCAGTCCATGGTCTCTCACACCATGATTTGATCTCCAATTTTTTGACTAGTGGTCCTCCTCCTCCCCTCCCCTTATCTCTATTTCATGCCTAGCCCAAACTATTGGCACCACTATAGGATACACTTGATGATTAATTTTTAATTGATTTAGATAGCATGCCACTAGATGTGGCTCTACCCACTAAGTGTAGTGGACCATGATTTGCACTCATGATAACCCTAGTACTACTATCGCCCAACTTAGCCAAATTCTCATAATGTATATATAATTATATCACACAATCTCTTCTAATGTGAGCATATATAGTGCTGACATGTGGGGCATGACCCATGCCACCTAATATTGTCTCCATCACAACACCTAGGGTAACTAATCATTGATGACATAGGGTAACCTAGTTGGTCAGTATAACAAAAACCTCTCATATATCCATACACTTCACAATACTATTATCCCCATTGTCTTATTCTCTCTAAAAAACATCCCATATATATTATGCATGAGTTAAACCCTAATGAAATAACCCAAGTTAGAGAGTGTCCCTTTCTCTAATATCAATGACACAAGGATATCACATATAGTAGTACCTTGCCATATAAGTTGTGACACAACACTCATGATATCATAAGGCCTAACATATCCTTATATATATATCATATGAGAAATATATAAATCTAATAGACTCACCCTCAGTCCTAGGTAAATCTTATCCGAGCAAGTCACCCATCAAGCTAATGCTTTCCTCTCCTCCTGATCATTTGATATTCTTGTGATCATCGGTGTCCCCCTATAAGAAGTCCAAAAAACTCATAAACATACTTTGAGTGATACAAACCTCTATTGTATCCACATCCACCACCCATCTAAAATTATTGGTCAAGCATTCCCAGGCTCCCAAGAACATGAGCACTAAATTAACATTTAATGGAACTTGTGATATTTACATGATGCTTCGCAAGCCTAGCATGAAAAATCTAGTTCAATCTACATCCATCAGGTTGTCTAATAGATATTGTAGCCAATACAAACCCACAAATCACTAAAATATCTAGCACCTTTACAACCATCATACAACAAAATATGTATTAAACCTCCTTGTCACTTATAATCAAAATACACTCTTTTAAATTTTAATAAAAACAACCCTAATTTACCTTAATTTATTCATTTCTTATCAATTTAACCTATTTTTAGCCTACTTGGCTATTTTAGTATAGAGTTAGGCACCTTGGGCCTTAAAAGTACTATATTAGCCAATTTATTACATTTTAGTACTATACCAACCACTTAGTAACATACGAAGCTGACACAATAATACTAGATCAACCATTTGGACTTAACAAACTAAGTTGACCCTTTCATTTTCCCCTTTTAGTATTAAGTCAAAACTTTGACTTGACCAATTGAGGCATCTAAGGGTTACTAAGTTATCATATACCTACTAGGTTGACCCTATCAAAACCTAATTTTCAACCTATTAAAGTCCACTAGGTATACCTAGTTCTTTCAAGCTACTAACTCTTTAACCCACTTATAGGAAATGCCTATGGCATTTATTACTCTGATTCCTTTCAACCTAGTTCCTCATTTAACCTCTAGATCACTTAACAAATTCCTAGGGTTCATTCCAATTTATCTAGTTTAGAAATTTCTATAAAACACTTAATTTTAAATAAAATACTCAAAAAAAAGTTGAAATTATTAGTTTCTTACCTATGTTGAACATGTTATGGCCGCGAGGCATTCTCCTCATCTTAGTTGTAATCTCCTCACCATCTTAGCTCTTTTAGATTTTACTAAGACTCTCATATCTCTATTTTTCTCTTAAAATAGTCAAACAATAACAAATGAGTTCTTTTTTTCACCCTATTTAAACTTACTATTCACCATTATTTACTCTTTAAATATTTACCACTAGATTCTTTGTTTTCATCATATCGTTATTTTTACTAACTCATTTTTTGAATCATAAAAAGTTCTAGAATATTGATGTCATAGAGAATATTTTCCACTACTATATGCCTATATTGCAAAATTTTCAATTTTTTTCTCTTTTTTCACTAATCTCTACAAGTTTGCCTAATGTTCCTCACATTAGATGCCTTCACATCTCTCACAACTTCTTTATATAAAGTACTATGGTAAGTAAAGGTATGTGTTTTTCAATTTTATCCTTTTCTTTATCTTATTTTTTCCTTACTATATTTTACTTAGCATTAGTGTTATGTGTCATCATGTTCCATTCCCAAAGCACCATCCTATGTTATACTTACGTGACAGGTGGTAAGCTTTAAGTGGTGTATACATAATATTTTCAAGATTTTATCAATTACTAATGCTCTTTATCTTTCAAGAACCTATCAAGTCTCAATATCTTTGAGTCCATGCCCTAAGGGATATATCAAGAAATGGGTGGGTAGATCATTGGTGCTTCATAGGATTGTTGTCCCTTATTTCCACTTTTTACCAATCCAACTAGCTCCTAAAGCCATTCCCATAAGCTCTTAATCCTCTTTTTCACACTGCTCCAATGATTCACCACCTTTATTATCAATTTACCTAACCTAAAACCCATTTCAATAGTTTACATGATTAGGTTAACCTTGTACTCTTATTGGTAAAATGCATTTAGGGTCTAGGTCATCTCTTGGCTGAATTAGCCTATGACCTAGTGAATTGATAATAATGATACTAGATCGACTAGGTTGACCCTATTCATAGAAACTTTTTGAAGGGTTTAGGTTTAAATATACCTATATGCATACAATCATTTCTCCACTATTTAGATAAGAGAAAAATAGGTAATAGCTATTGCACATTTGCTTATCCACCATTCTTCTTGAGGAGCAAGCTTAAGGTTTCATACATTCTTTGGAGATACAAATTTTGTCTTATTAAGAAGTATTTTATAAGAATTGATAGGTTATGTATCCTAGATATTATTTATCCTTGTCATCATTACATACCATAAAAAACCTCTTACAATGCACCTTGGCCAAGGGAGATATTAAGGATCGATGGGTTCATCTTCAAAGGTAAATATTCCTAACTTTGTTCCCCCTTTTTAATAATAGATAGATATGCATTTTCACTTATCTTCCATGTGTTAGGATTTTGTATACATTTATGTGATTATATGTCTTATATTCATGTTTAATTTTGGTTTTTATTACCTTGATTTTATGCCACAATATTTGGTGAGCACTAGATTAGATTTATTTGTTTTACTTGTTATTAGTATACTAAATATGAAAACATAGGACATAGTTAGGGTTATTTCATATTTTTGCTTGACTAGAGGCTTTGAAACCCTCATTAGTGATATTATTTGTGATAATATATCCCTTGTTTGGGTCTAGTGGATCCGTATATTGGTTATATTTCCTATTATTTAATTTATCCCCAATCAGAAGTGTAAGTAAGATCTATCTTCTCTAAGCTAGGATTAATTTTTGGATCTGATGTATTTCTAATTACATACACTTGGTGTTTGATACTCTTTAACAACATTGCTTGTAACCCTTATATAAAAAAGTGTCTTGATCCATGACGATCCAAAGAACTTTTAAAAGGTTTATAGTGTTTATCTTTAGGATTAGGCATATTAGAGTGGGTCTATTTTATAATTTTATTTTCCTAAGGAAAACCAAAATTACCACATAAATCTACCAAAATAACATATATCTACATATATTTATTCAAAAAGGATTTCCAAATAGAGAACAATACTTTGGATGGTTTTCTAATAACTCTAGGTGGGATCAAAAACCTCATCTTGGTCAAGTACTATTAAAAGTAAATAATAGAACTAAAATAGAAATTGAAGATGAAATCTAGTCATAACAACAAAGATTCTCTAAAGTTGGCATGCCATAGAAAGCTAAAAAATAGGAAAAATATGTATCTTGTGACTTTTCACTAGGTATGTTTATTATATAATCACAAAACATTCAAAAATACAAACAAACTAACTTGTTGTCTACAAGAACCTTAACACTTGGGGGTAGTCTATTTAAACTTCATTACATTTTCCATCATTTACATTTTGTCTTGTATATCAAATGTTATGTTTGGTGATTGTTTAGTTGTTAGTATGTATAGTACATAAATTTCAAATTGGAACTTATCATATCTTTTCACTTTTTTATACCACCTTAATATCCCATGAAAGAACATTCTAAAAATTAGCATTACGTTGGTTCTTTCCTTAGTTCTTACAATCATAATAAATCTCTTTTTCCTACATCTCCTTGTCAGACTTAGAAAATACTATCCCACAACTTAGTCTAGAATATTTTCGATGATAAAGTCTCCTCTTGTAGTTCTTTGTAAATTGTAAAAAATTAAACATGCTAAAAAGAGAAATATTGTAAGTTTACTTACCTATCTTATTCTTTAGTGATAAGCCCTTGCATCTTATTAGTTGCATGGTTATAATACTTTGGGTTAAACTCCTTGTGTATAATATGATATCCTTATTTAAATCTTATCAAATTAAAACTCCACATCACTTTTCCTTTGTTGATATTCGATGTTGAGCCTTCACATCTCACTAGTTGCATAGGATTAGCATTGGGGAGAGGTACCATTACTCACACATATATAGTATTTAGTGATAAGGCCATGTGTACTCTTGGTTACATGAGACTACATGTAGGGATCATAAACCAAAGTATTAAAAATGAAATCAAAAGGTGTCCAATAAAAAGTTATTCACAATAGCTTGTTTATATGTCTATGCTAAAAAGGGTAACTTTATCCCATTAACCATTTTTTTCCTGATTAATTGTATCTAGATGAAACCAATAAAGGTATTATTTTGTGAATTTATAAAGATTTATACTTTCTCATTTTTTCATAAGGAATAGATAACCTTCCTTTTTCATGCAAAATTTTGATTTTCATCTTCACCATTTCATACTTATCATATTCCCTCCTTCATTCTTTTGATACAAATTGATGTACACAAATAACTGGGTCATCAATTACAAAACCAATTTTAGTGATTCATATATCTTCATGAATATTTATCATGTTACATTATTTTCATATATCAAAAACAAAAAATCAAAACAAACATACGCATCCATGTGTAAATGATTGTCTATATTTACCTTAGTTACATTGGGGTATCAACTTTTAGTATTCCATTGTATATTCCCAAGTTTATCATTTTGTCACTTGTTAGTCATTTATCCTATAACATGTTAAATTTAGGGTTGTTATTAACATATGTGAATCTAGATGCTTTCTAATGACAGTGTAAAATGTCTTTTACATTACTCATTTAAAAAATCCAAAAATACAAAAACAATAAAAAATAATGCAAAAACATCTCAAAAATATGGCATACATCAACATCAACACATCTAAAATTATATCTAACTTCCACATTATTCACTTATTCTTGGGTGAGTCACTCATGCATCTTTTTCATCCAAAACTCAAATGCTTCATCAATCATCCACTTTCTCATCCCTTCCCATGTTGAGAGAACTACATCTAGCCTATTAAATATTATCAAACACCAAGGACTAATGAGTTATCCATATATACAAAAACTAATATTTCTTACCTAACCTTTATTGACTGACCACCAAGTACTACAAAAGTCAAAATAAGATATATCTATATTGACAACCCTTAATTATTTGGTAAATCCAAAATGTTTAAACTTGTTGTGATGCACATCAAAGATGATCTAAGAATTATGATCTAACCATTATAGTGTCATTCTACTAGTTTAGCATAGTAAGTATACAACATAGGAGATGGGATTCTTTCCTGGATTATAATTGGGAGATCATTCCATGTTGTTTCTCTTCTAGTTGGATTGATATTTTCATTTTTTTAATTTTATTGTCATCAAGAAATAAGGATTTGATTTGTTCATCTATTTGTGTATATTGATTGCTTCCTAGAGATTTAAGAAATGTTTTGTGAAGTAGTGTTTCTCCAAATTAAATGTCTTATTAGATCTTGATGGATATTATAACTAATTTGTTATCATGGGACAAGTCCAATGAAGTATTTTTTTTTTAATACCAATTGATATGTGCTAGTAGTGTGATGTTAATATATTTTATGGGAAAGGGAACAATAGTGTTTGTGGAAGGAGAACATATTGTATGGATAGTACCAAGATAATTTGTATTGACTCAAAATGAAGCTTCCTTTTTAACTATAAAATCATCACTAACATTTTCAAACTTATCTATTGATGAATCTATTTTTGTGACCAAGTTGGTTGTTGATGATGAACCTTCCTTTAATGTCAAAAGGAATTGTAGATCAAAATTTGATAATAAGTTTGATCTTAGTTTAGAGGTGGCTATAGGGAAGGAATATTTAATTGAATTATTTCCAAGTTTATTTTTCATTGGTCATTTGGAAATGATGAATTAGGACGAAAATATTTCTATAAATATGGAATCTTAAGTATTGGATGGAAGATATATAGTGATTGAATGATGGGTAGATTAAATGATGTTTGGGACAAGATAGGATATTTATCAAAAATGGGTATGTGATCAAAAATAATTATTTGGTTGAGAATGGATTGAATATTATGATATTGATTTGGAAATTGGATGGTTTGATTAGGCTCAGGAAAGATATCTTTGCATACCCTCAAAGTATTATTTTCAAACATGGATATATTTAGTTTAATTCTAGTGTACTCTTTATCAATCAAATCTTGGATATTGTAATGAAGGATGTGGGAACTATAATAAGTGAATGAGAAACTTGGATGATTTTGTAAAATAGGGTCACTAGTGATAAGATAATGTTGATGTAGAACATTTTAGGTTTCCCTAGTAATAAAATGTGCTTAAAAGTAGCTTGATATTGGAAGGATGGATTTATTAGATTTGTGTTGAAAGTGAAAGTATTTGAATTTTCTAGATTTGTAAAGGTAGATAGATTTGTGAAATTTTTTGAATATTATGAATTCATGAAGAAATGTGGATTTGATGTATTTTTGTTCAAGTTTTGGAATGGGTTAGATGTAAAATCAGATGGTTGATATTGATGAATGTGGAAAGGTTGGTTTTTATAGGTGTAGGATTTGAAAAAT
Organism: Torreya grandis; assembly: GCA_037957365.1. NCBI lineage: Eukaryota > Viridiplantae > Streptophyta > Pinopsida > Cupressales > Taxaceae > Torreya > Torreya grandis. Next base: position 50,078 of record JARHVA010008495.1, on the reverse strand, counting down.
TGATTTCCATGGAACATATTTTGATTTGATTGAATTGGGATTTAATTTGTGAATGTATTTTTGTTTATATAAATATCTAAAATTGGTGATGAATGTGAACCAAAAGTTTGATTTACATTGATGTTAAGGTTGGAACCAGATGGATCAATGAATGCATTTTTATTTATGATTGGTGAAATTTAATTTATGGATGGTGTATAACTTGTAAAATAATTTAGAGAACTTTGATTATCATAGCTTAAAAATTGATTCGATGTTGTCCCTAAAGTAATATTATGATGTTGTTTTATGGGTAAATATGAATAAGCATTCAAGTTTGAAATTGTTTGATTGTTGTTTGGGTTGAATTGGTCAATCAGTAAACTTGAACAACTATTCATGTTTGGATTTGATTGATTGATTTTTGGGGATGAATACATATGAAAACTTGGATTTGGAATTATTTTATGGTTGGTTTGACATTTATTCAAGTATGGATTTGAATCAAAATTGGTTGGATAGAATCTTATATTAAAACATGCATTATTTAGAGTTAGATTTGTGACTGAATTGGTCAAGATATTATTACACATACCCATTATTCCCATAATGGGTGATGTTACTAAGGAAAGAATTGAATAAATAATAAAAAAGGATCCAAACTAAATCAAAATACCAAAGTCACTAAAATTTTGATTTTCAAAAAAATGATTTTGTTTAAAACCAAGGACACGTGGAAAACACAATTAAACAAAAAAAAATTATATTATAGATAGTCAAGAAATTGCACATAAAAGGTGAAAAAATAGGATGAAGGTCATGAACAAATTTTGGGCCTTTTGATGTCACTGACTCATTCATACTCTCAATTATGGCTTAATATTTCAAGGCACTAACCATAGAGGATATTATCATTTTCATGGCCCACTGAGTCCAATTTTGAGGGTGTGTGGAAGTTATATTATCAATGTTAACCACTAATTGATGCACCAAATTTGAATGATAAAAGATGTTATCCTAGGATTAAGTTCTTAACAAGATTATCTAGGGGAAACCCATGGAATAAATAGATAAACTATACACATAGTATTGGGTCATGTCTTAAAGTGCCCAACACAGTTATAAGGGTCTTAGTGTGTTGATAATAATTGATATCATATTTTGAGGAAATTGTTTAAACACTAGGTATTAGAGCATGAAATCCCCTCATTTCATGGTGTTCTTAATATTAATTTTATTTTTTATAAAAACAAAATTTGTATGCTAAATTTCAAATCACTCAAAAACTAATCTCAAATAATGAATATACAGACATTAATTCTCACACTCACTATATTATTTCATATTGAAGATTAAAAATATATAGGAAATGAGTTTATTATATTTGTGATGGTAAGATAATTATAATCTATCAACCAAATAATTTACTAACTAACCAAACACTATATATAGATATATTATTACCAATAATATATTCAAGTAAGTACCAAACACTAATAAAACTAACCTATAAGCTATTAATGTAATATTGGTTTAACAATAATATTTATGTTATTAAATTTTACTAATGTGAAAACACCTCAAAATGTACCCTTTGTGAAAATTATTAATCCTAGTCTACACCCCATTAATGTGAGGATAATATATATCTTCAAGAACTAGCCCCAAATAGAATCATATGCCAATGCATACTTTTAGGTTTTTATACTACAATCTAAATATTTTTGTCTAAATTTTGTTGCACATGAACACTACTATGTGAATAATGCATCCCACATTTACTCCATGTGAATGTAATGGATGTTTCACTAACTGATCATCTTCATAAATAAGTAAGGCAAATAGAGGATCTCTTTAATCAGAGGATTTATATAGTTAGTTTCCCTCCTATACAACTATTTCCACATTCCATTATATCTACACTCTCCCTTTTCTCCACATATCAAAGGATTTCCAAAATAGTAGGGGAATTAACATACATAAAATATTATAAAATGAAATATCATGAGGAATAAATCATTGTTATCATCTTATACAACTTCTATTAATGTTTGTTTCCACTAAAAAAAATAACATAGACAATTTTAAATGCCACTAAAGAACTATCCTTGGCATTATCCAATTTGGCATAACACACTGCACTAAAAAAAGAGAAAAACACACCATACCTATGAATATGAATTCTCTTCTATTCTTATTTAAACACACAAATAAAAAGTAAATTTGACACTAAAGTAAAAGTGGCCTCATCGCTAATGGATAATGAGAGGCTATGAAAATTCCAACCTATGTTTCCTCCATCCTCCAATAGTTATCCTATTTATTTAGATAATTTTTTGATAAAGCTCAAAAAGTTTCTAGGATGTTGGGTACTCCAAGTAATGCATCCATTTTATTATTTTTTAAAATGACTCAACACACTTTATTGACGTAAAATGGACTTTTATTTTTTGAATCATTTCTAAATTGTTACAGACATACTTTTGACTTTTATTGACACATGATAATTTGATTAATGACTCACTAAAAATACTTTAACACTTTGAATTTCTAGAAATAATCAAAGGACTCATTATTCTTTCAACAATCAAAATCCAATTAAAAATTCATTTTGACAATTTAATTGACACTTTCAAATTTTTACAATGACTCTTAACTCTAAACTTATTTGTGACAAACCAAATAATAGAATTATCAAGACTTTTTACAAATGATAATTTGATTATATAACCAAATAATATAACAAGGTCTCTTCAAACTTAAATTTATGACTTGACACAATTTTTTTTGGCAAAATACATTGACCAGATAGATAAAACTAAATGAAAAATTATAAATGACTAAAAAATGAAGTATAGGTTGTGGCAGTTACATAGTTTGTGTTATCTAGATGGAGGGCAATGGTGTTAGATAACAACTTGCATAAATCAAAATAAAATTTACATGAGAAGAAATCAATGCAAACTAAGTGATGTCAGAGGCATGTCCTTAGGATTTCTAATTTTGAAGTTGAGGAGTCTTCTTTCATAGTATTTTTATATTGTAAATATTTTCTTGAATAAGTGGTCAAAAAATTAGAAAATTAGTATGCAAAAAGCCTTCATTGAGTAGAATATGCTGTCACCTTTTCTTCCTTCCCCTATGCCTATTTTGTGGTACTAGAATTGTAGATGGGCTAATGTACTTTATGATAGATGTCTATTTACCCTTGAGAATATTGGTCTCCAAATCAATGCATCAATTTTGATGGATAATATATGCTTGGAGAGATAGGAGTAGATTTGGCATTTGTACAAGGATATAGACGATGAAGAGGAGAAGCATGATTTGCATCAAGTTGGAACAATATTGATGGAGTCAATGAAGATAAATATTGGTATAAATAATTCAAGATGATCTATAAGTAGGTGCATATAAATACACAATAAAATTTATAAATCAAAATTGATAGCCGTGTACAAATATAATGATTTTTAGATGTGATTAACACTAGTGTTGTGGAGATCCAAAATGATTGCATAGAAAATATTATAATTTATACCCATGAATTTTGATCCTCACCCTCTCATCCTACCTATAAAATATCCATATAACAATTATCTGTCACAAGCTTTCATTGGTATGCCTGCTCTAATTCCAGATATTGATTCTTATTTTGATTTAAATAGAATTTATATGCTAAATTTCAAAGCACTCAGAAACCATTATCATATAATGAATATATAAATAATAATTCTCACACTCAACATATCATTTCATATAGAAGATTACAAATATATAGGAAATGAGTTTCCTATATCTAGGATGGTAAGATCCCTATAATCTTTCAATAAAATAATCTCTCAGCTAACCAAACACTATATACAAATATATTATTACCAATAACATATTTTATTAACTACAAAACACTAATAAAATTAACCCATAATCTATTAATGTAATATTATTTTAACAACAATATTTACATTATTACATATCAATAATGTGAACACACCTCAACACTTAAAACACACAATCACTTCATCAATTGAAATAGCTAGATCTCAATTTATATACCCCACCAATAAATAGGGTTTGGATTCCTACATGGTGGTGAAATCCACATTTAATAGAGCCCATAAAAAGAGAAAATAAAAAGTCTTTGTTTTTGATTTATGAGTATCATCACCAATGTGATGCCAAGGAAAGAGCATATAGGGGCACTATTTAGGTAACACAAATGATAATAAAATTATTTTTTATTATCAAGTATCATCATCAATGTGACATCAAACAAATAACATACACAATTTACATAGTTATAAATAAAATGCTAAAATTAAATTTGATGTAATTACTAAAAACTTTTGATAAAGAGACTGAAAGCATTAGTAAAATAAATTAGTTTTTGTTTAGTATTTTTTGTTGATTATATTTGATGAGTATTATGAAAATAAATGGTTATAATGTTTGTCTAATATTGTATCATGGAAACCTACAATGGAAAAAATAAAAAACACAAAAACAAAGCAAAATATACTTCTTTATGACAAATTTGTAGTCATGTAGAAAGATAAAAAAGCAAAGTTGTAATAAATCAAACACAGGAAAAAGAAAAAATATAGAAAACACAAAAGAAATAATTTAACACTTAATGATTACACTGCCCTTTACGATGATTTCATAGTCCACATAGATGAATTTTCTAGTCAAAATGATGAATTCATGATTGGGAAAAATGATTTTGCTATTAGAAAAGACAACTTCACAACATAAAAAGACAAATTTATTGCTAAAGACACCAATTTCACTATTTTAAAACACATTCACCATTAGGCCTATAAACATAGAAATAGAAACTGTAAAGGGGCAAATAGAATAATTTTGATACTTAGAATAATAATTTTACTTCTAAGAATGATGATTTCACTATTAGACACATTGATTTCAATAAAAAGTATGTTGATTTCATTGTTTTCCTATAGCATAAAATTACAATAAAATGAAAACATAGATAAAAGTAGAAGATGAACAAAAAACCAATGATGTAAAGAAAACAAGGAAAGAGAGACTGAAAATGGGTCAAAAAATCATTTTATTTGTTACAATGTACAATGTTGCTATTGATGTTTTTGAATTCATTATTATACAGTAGGCATACATAACATAGTAGAAAATATCCAATAATTACATGTAGCTTATACCAACACTCAAAAAGACAAGATTAAACGTATATGCAAATACAAATTAAAAAAACTAAATGAAAAATAATTTTTAAATTTAAAAATCACGAATGTAGGATCAAAAAGATGAGGGAAGCTCCCACTGAGCATGCCCAAAATAAGTGAAATAAATTTAGAAATGCTAAAAAATTAGATAATTATGAAATATTAATCTATGATAAATTCAACTTAAAATAGAGAAAAAAAACAAATAGAAAGTTATACTTCAAATATGCAAGTTTCCTCCATTTTGATGTAAACTTGATTTTCTCTTCAAAAATGTGGTTGCTCACTCTTCCAATGAAAAGGAAAATGGGTAGTGTTTTGGTGAAAAATGAGTTTTTATATACTTTGATTCACTTGAATTTCCTTCTGAATTGAATAGAACTTCATTAGCATAACTTAGGATTCTTAAAAATTAAGGTTTTCAAGCTTATTTATATTTTCTAGAGGAGGATCCAATGGTGGAGAATTATTTGTAATTATTAAATTATCTAAATAATTAATGGTGGCTAGTGAGTCCTCACCCATGATAATGAAGACCATTTCAAATGGTTGAGAGAAGTATGGGATTGGTTAGCTGAGTCAGTAGGAATGAGTCAAACTTATTGAAAACTTAGAGGATGACTCAAAGGAGGTTGAGAAATTTGTGGGTTTGTTTGGGATGAGTTAACATGTGAGGGAGAATAAGGTGGAAGATGTTAGATGATGTATAAAATCTAGATTTTATATTCAAAATAAGGATTTTAAGAGTTCATAATTGACTAATTTGACTTATTCAATTATTTAAATTTGGGGGTAGATGTGATGTAATATTTTAAGAAGAAATATTAAATATATTTTAGGTGAATTTTGACATTACATGTAATTTAAGTGTCTACACTTTCCACTATTTGAAATAGTATTATGAAGCAATGTTATTTCAAATAATATTATAAGAAGTAAAGTATTGATGATTTAGGAGAAAGTTTCCCCAAATGATTGAAAATGAGTGTGATGATAGTCATCAATAATTTACAAATAATGAATATGTTCATATGTATTTTAAGGTATATTTAGTTAACATACTATGGATCTCACAATAGTGATCCACCTTATTCCCAAAACCTCTTATTAAATGTTTTAGTTTAATTAAGTATCACACATTTTAGTATACCTTAGGAAAAAAATGTATAGTAATAAATCTAGATATTGATGGTTTATTAGAATTTATAAATATATTTCAAACACTGTGTATCTCATAATAAGTTTCATATACCCATCATGATGGTAGAAGATACAACTTAGGCAAAGGTAGTACATCATCACTAGTACTATGAGGACTCTGAATAGGATAATGTCTAGCCTGAGCTACACCATGAGATGAAATTATAATGGATCAATTTAGTGTATCTAACATATCTAGAGGAAGTAATATGGAAGGGTCCTATTATATATTAAAATTTTAAGGTATTATCATATCATGGTTCATAAGCACACTCCTAAGAGTCTCAATAGTAATTAGAGAAGTAGTGTGTGTGTTGCATCTCAAAATTATGAACATTAGAAGAACTAATATTAGGAAATAAATAAGGATAAGTAAATACATGGAAATAAGTAAGAGAATGTTGTAAAGAAGTATAATATACAAGTATCTATATGTTTTTAGATTGAGAAAATATAGCTGAATAAATCATCTAAGGAATATCCATCATCATAATTAGGTGTATGAAGGTTAATAGTACATGTTTAAATGACTTTAATTGTTGAAGAAGTATAATGAAGGGAATTTTAAGTTTTTTTTAGAGTAACCATAATTTTTTCTAATGATTTTTTACAAGATTGAGGTCATAGAGAGGGAGGTAATTGATCTATTATGTTAGGAGAGAGATCATAAATTTTGATTTTTAAACTCATCTCATCTGGTTCATCATTGTCTAAATGTAGAAGATTAGGTGGTATGTTTACTATCAATTTAGGATGAACATTGTATCCTTTATTAGAATTTATGAGATAGTTAAAATGTTGAGATTCATGAAATGGGATGATAGGTAAAGGTTTGAGGGTAGGTATTTTAAAAACACTTATTTCCTAAAACTATTCAAAATTCCAAGGATTGGTATCTACTTAAATATTGTATATAACAACTTTAATGAGGAAATATAACATATTGGAATGTTGATGAGGATATTGATCTCATGTGGTGTGTCTAAGGATGACCAAATAAAATTTTATAAGAAAGTGGAAAGTTAAATATCTTGACTTTGACAAGCACTATTATAGGGGGAACTATGATAGGGAGACAAACACAACCTATAAGATGCATTTGTATTTTATCATATCATTTAAATGTACTTTAATTATATCTAATATTACATTTAAAGTATCAAGGTGTTTTAATAAAACAAGGTAATTCATTCAAGTGCCTAAACACTCGTCAATTAATGCATGTTTAACTTGGATATCTTTTATTAGGAAGCTAATGAATAATGGAGGATCATCCACACAAAGAAATATATTGTCAATAATCATGGAAAAGATAGGTAGTTTAAGTTAAATAAAGGTATTTACTATTTCATCAATGTGGATAGCCATTTCCCCACATTTCTAAAGGATGTTATCTTTAAATCCTAATAAAGTATCTTTTTAACCCATAGGTCAGGGATGAGGGATGTTAATTTTACATAAGAGTTCCATTAGATGGTTATGATGATAATGAAAAGTTATCATGAATTCTAATAAATGTATTTTAGGTGGAATATGTGAAATCTTAACTATAGGATACCATTCATCATATCTCATTAAGATTTTATCAAATAAAGGTGCATAGTGTTGCAGTAAATCCTTTGAGGGTGGAATGGAAGTGTATTGAAAGTGATGTTGATAACATATGCTTATTTTATAATTGGTTAATGTGGGTTGACTATTTTTAGGTGATTGTGTTATCTTATATGGTGTGGTTATATCTTTGGTTATTTCTTGTGTTTGAGAAGAAGAAATACCAATGGTCAAAGGTTTTAAAATTTCCAATTTAGATGTCTAAGTTGGAGTGGTATAAATTATATCAATATTATATGAGGTATTGTATATCATTAGATTTCACACTAGTAGGTTTTTTAAAATTGGCTCTTCATGACCAAAATCTATGACATGGGATGGGCTAGAATCATGAAAAATGTATAATTTTGGGAAATTGTTATGGTTGGAGGTTAGATAATCATCAATATAGTAAAAAATTCTCCTCATATTATTCATGTTGATAACATTCTAATCATTTATGTCAGGATATATTAAACTTTTTATTTTGTTGGTAATAGGATTTTGGTTAGTGTTAGCTTGATGGTTAGAAATGGGGTCCTTATAAATAGCTAAGTGAGCATTTACTTGGTTTAAGTACTCATTTTTAGTTTTAGTTTCATGAGACTTAGACACTATTTCATAAGATTATTAATGTGTATGTATGAGTTATTCATGATCAAAGTTAGGTCCAAGAATATAATCCATAGTGAAATTTCCTAATTGGCTACAAATATCATGAGAATGGCCCCAACTTGAAATAAATGATTAAAAAATGTGGGGATCACTCTAATGTTTGGTAGGTTGTATATGATCAAGATATCATGTATAAGGCCATGGAAGATGTTATTTAATTTCTATTAATTAAAATGGTTTATGTACATATAAATTATGTTCTTGATAAAATTTGGAACTAAGATGAGAAATTTTGGTAATTAATGTTGAAGCATTAGGTTACATTGGATTGCTTGGAGGAATGCCTTGAATAGTATGTATGTAATCATAAGTGTCCATGAAACAATCATTAGTTTCATGTCAATTTGTCTTTTATAATAATTTGGGTCCTGATTAGAGGGTGAAAATGTTCAAATTGTCATATAAGGAAATCTTGACATTTATCTTGGTTAAGGGATTCTTATAAATATTTTAGAGAAAGAGTCATCACACAATATTGTAATTTATAATGAATAAAATTAGTGAGTAGGTGGAATATATTCTCATATAACATGTTACGATCATCATTGTTATACAAATCTTTCCATCATTTGATAAAATATTTCCTTTTGAGATTCTAATTATTTGTAATTGATAAAATGAGTTAATGTTTTTAGTAATATCACTAGTTTGGAATTATTGAACTAGTGCATTGATTAAGTCTTCTACACTAGCTATAAAATGAGTTTTAGGTTAATTATACCAATCTAAATAATAATTTGAAGATGTTTTATCTAATATCTTGGTGGAAACAAAGGTGTTAAGTTTAACCCAATATTTTTATAAATTTATAAAAGTATTTAAATTCAAATATGGATTAGGGGATCCATAATAAGTGATAGTGGGAACCATTCCACCTATGTTAATGTTTACAATTTGAGGAATAAGAGGTTAATTTTTTAAGTGTTTAATATATTTTTTAATAAGTGGGTGTTGTGGTACAAGGTTACCATATACATATCTAGGGGAAATTTAGGATTTTTTCTCTCAAATGAGTAGTTTGAGGTTGATTTCAAAATGCATTAATTTTTTTTACAATTTCATCATTTTGTTGGCATTATTAATTTCAAAATTATCCATTTGATTTAGATTCTATCATAACAATTGATTAATATTAATTTTATTTTATCTATTATAAGTTACATAAGATGATTTACCACTATAAAAGACATTAAGAGTTTAGGATCAACTACTATCATGAGATGCACTAGTTGCATGATATCCACTAGTAGTTGGATGAAATTGAGAATTGGTATGGGTATTTTGATTGGTCACACTAAAAATCACACAAACTATGTTTGTATAACAAAAAAGTGAAATAATACATGGAAGATGATGTAAAACTATTAGAGGGATGAATGAGAGAAGATAAGGATGTGGTAGAAGTTATAAATTGGCTTGCCCTAAATCATGCAAAAAATGTAGGTGAAGGTAAATGGGGTTATCTAATATGAGGTCCCATCATGATGTTATAAATTACTATGGGATAATAACCTCTATGTTTAGGGTTTTAAATAATTAAGAGGATCATTTCAGCCCTATACTTGAGGCCACTTTCATCCTCTACTATTTGTATGAATATTAAGTTTAGTAAAATACGGAGGAGTCCCATAGTTGGTGGTTCTAGTAGTAACATGGATATTTCTAATTCCTAGATTAGTTATCATATAATGTGTCTTAGTAATATTATTATTATTAGTGAATTTAATAATGTTAGTTTTATTTTTATCTATATTGTCATCAAAAAAATGTTACTTGATGAAAAAGTTGATTTAAACACTTACTAGTGAAATGATAAACTTGGAGGCTAAAAATGAACAAGATTGAGTTCGCCAATATGGTTAGATAGAAATATTTGGACTTAGACTAATTTAAACTAGTCAAATAGGTTAGATAAATATGAAAACATAATAGTCTATAACTAAATAAGGTCAATCTAGTCAATTAGGTTGGATAAATAAGAAAACATACCAATGCTTAGTAGACTGGGCCAAGCATATTGATTGAATATTAAAATAAATAAAATAGACAAATATGTGCCTAGACTAATTTATGCTAGTTGACTAGAAAGGAAAATTAGGAAAATAGAATAGTCAATAATAGACTAGATTGAAATGGTCAATAGATTTATGTAACTTATAAAAAAAATTAATAATATGAATCTGGAAGATTGAGTTCTAAATACATAAAATAAAGCTTAACACTCATGTAACTAGGTCGAGCTAGTTGATCTAGTTGCAATACACAACATAAAACTTATATCAATACTAGATAATACATATATATAATACAACATAAAATAGAAAGAAATAAACAACAAGAATATAATTAACTTTCCAAAAATAGGATCACGAAGTTGTACTAAAAGTTTTGATTGAAAGTGTAGGATTCCAAAGATACTTGATTTTCTATTAGATAATGTCAACCTAATGTTTAAGAGTATTGAATATGGTGTAAGTACCATTCACATAGCTAAATAAACGTAGTGTCAAGGGTAAAATAGAAGTATATTCTCAGCACTAACTTCTAACTAATGCACCACATAGTCAAATAGATGGTTGGATTCCTAAAGATCAATAAAAAGGAAATTTCTATTAGTTCCAAGAATACCATGAGGTATGTGGAAACTAAATACCATGTTTAGCTCTATACTATGGATATGAATATTGTGGTAATCCCCTCATGCCATAATATTTATAAATGATAGACAAGGACCATAAATATAATATCAAGTAGCCCTTCATGATAGTAACTAAGTAATTTTAAAACTATTGGTACATAGTTTCTAGGGAAAGCCAAACAAAGTGAAAAATAAAATTGAAAATCAATGTTCCAAAAGCTAACTTGTAGTTTTTGGAAATCAAATAAATAGGTAACCAACTAAAAATTAAATTAAGCTTAATTTATATCTAATTTAGATTAATTTTATTTACTTGAATCATAAAATAAAGCAAACAAAACAAGATCAATCAAGTTAGAAAAATATAACAAAATAAAGTTGATCTAATCAAATAAATATATTAGAAAAATAGGCCAAAATAAACATAATCAATTAGATCAACATAGTTTTCTAGATAAAATATAGAAATAAAACTAGGTTGAGCTAGTCAACCTAGTTGGTTGTGTAGATACAATTTTATACAATTGAAAAACTAGTAAAACCAGTACTTAATTTCAAATTCTAATTAAACATGGGATTTTTTTTGAAAATTAATAAAGTGAAAGTACTAAGTTTATTAGAGTGAACCTGGTGGATAATACTAAGTTGACCATGCCAATGCAATTATTTTTTCCTAAAGATGTTAAATGTTGGAAATATTGTCATTGATGTCAAAGGTCTAGAATTATTGGTGATAAAGGCCCCATTACATTTAATGATGTTTGTAATAGATATATCTTGGATAATGTGAGTTAATATTTATTTAATATTAATGAATATATTTTTGGTTGCATATGAGACAAAAGAAGGGCCCATAGAGAAGTCAAAGAGCCACAGGGTAAAGATAAAAGAAGGATAGGACACATTTTCCCATGAAGAGTCATCTTGGGGAATTTGAAGAGTCACCAAGTGAAGACAAAAAAGGAAGGGTGCAATTTATCATGAAGGGACACTTTGAGGAATACGAAAAGTCACCAAGATAAGGACAAAAGAGGGAAGGATGTTTTTGATCATGAAGGGTCACCACATGACTTTTCAAAGGCAAGGATATGAAGGGTCATACAAGTTTGGAACCATTTTCCATGAGGATTGAAGGGTCACAAAGAGGGAAGGCCAAAGATCATTTGGAAAGCTATAAATAAAAGATTGAGAACCCATTTGTAATATGGAAGATAGAGGTTGATTTGATATTGTAATATCTAGCTTAGAAGACCAATTGTGAGAGATGAATACGATTTGTATTTGTTATATCTATCTTAGAAGAGAAAAGGAGAGAGAGAGGAAAGAGATGTTGTAAGGAACTATCATTTGTTGAGATATAAACATTGAGAGATAGTTGTGTGGTATACACAAAGGGGTTGGTGCTCCTATGGGTTGGTGCTCACAAATAATTGCTGGGTTGGTGCTCGGTAAAGGGGTTGGTGCTCCTGTGGGCTGGTGTTCATGAATAGTTGTTGGGTTGGTGCTTAGCTAAGGGGTTGGTGCTCTTGTGGGTTAGTGCTCAACAAATGGGTTGGTGCTCATATAAGTTGGTGCTTGTGAATATTATTTGGCTTGGTTTTCATTCATATACTTGAGATTGTTCTCCGTGGTTTTTCCCACATTGGGTTTCCACATTATATCTGGTGTCTCTCTTTATCTTGTGTGGTGTTTATTGTTTGAGTTTTATTTCATATCTTGAATGTTTTATTATGTGGAATTTGGTTAAGGGAAAGTTTTATAAGATATATGATATACCAATTCACCCCCCCTCTCAGTATACCCCATGCTTAACAATTAGTATAAGAGCAAGTTCCTTTTTTGAAAAGTTTTATAGCTTGAAGGTAGATTGGGAAAGCACGATGGCTGGGTCATAGGAAGGATCTTCTACAAATAAGGCACCTTTGTTAGATGGGATGAATAATGATTTTTGGAGCATCAGAATGAAGATTTATTTGATGGCTCTTAGATTCAACATATGGCAAACAGTGGTGGAGGAATATGAAGAGCCATAGATTTCTGTAATTACTCCAGTAGAAAAGAAGGCAAGTGAATGTAATGCTAAAACTTCAAATGTTATTTAATGTGGTTTATGTGAATCTAAATTTGTTAAAGTTATGTAATGTAAATTTGTTCATGAAACTTGGGTAAAACTTGAGAATATTTACAAAGGTGATGGAAAGGTTCAACAAGCTAAGCTTCAGACTTTTAGAAGGTAGTTTGAAAGTTTGAAGATGGAAGAAGAAGAAGATATAGCAAGTTATCTTTTGCGAGTTGATCAAATCATAAATTAGATTCAAGGTCTTGGAGAAATGTTGGAAGAGTCAATGATGGTGTAAAAGGTTTTGAGATCTCTACCAATGAGATATGATGCAAAGGTTTTAGCAATCAAGGAGATGAAGAATTTAGGCAAGCTAAATATGGATGAGCTTCATGGTATTCTCACGACATATGAGATGCAGATAGAACAAGATAAGCCCTCAAAGAGAGAAGCAACTTTCAAGACATCAAAGAAAGAGAAAGCTAAGATTCAAGAATCAAGTGATAGTTCTAGTGATGATGAAGATGACAATGGAGCACTTTTCATTCGCAAGCCGAAAAGGCGAACAAGTAAATATCAAGGAAAATTACCTTTTAAATATTTTAATTGTGGAAATATTGGAAATTTTTCATCTAGATGCCCAAATAAGGGTAATGATGATGAAGAAGAAAAGCCTACATACAAGAAGAATTTCAAAGGCAAATCTAAGAAGGGATTCGAGAAGAAGAACCTATATTTTAAGGATCCTAGCTTAGTTAAAGATAGTGGAGTCAGTGATTCAGAAGAAGAAGAGATTTTATTCATGGCCATACATGAAGATGATCAAGAAGAATAAGAGGAGGAAGCTAAAGTGAATATAGAAGGAGAACTCATTTGTACCATAGAAGAGTTAAAAGCTATTGAAAAGAAGAATCGAAGATTAAAGTGTTAGATCAAGAAAAATGAACAGGATTCAAAGGAAATGATTGAAGATATATAAGCACACTTTGAAGAAGCCAAGAAGAATGAATAAGATCTAAAAAAATAGTTGTAAATAGCAAGAAAATAATGTGAAAAGTATGTTATTGAAATTGCCTCTTTAAAAGAAGATATTAAGAAAGCAGTCAATGATAAAGTAGTTAGTGACTCAAAATTTGAGGATAGCACTAACATGCTAAATAAGATATTGGAAAGTCAAAAAGCAAATTCAGATAAGACAGAGATCAGATTTGAAAATAAAAATAGTTATGATGAAGCTCTTACAAAAGAGGAAACAAAAAGTGGAGAAATGAAGAATACAGAGGACATTTCAAATAGAGAAGGCTAGAGGAAACAAAGCTACAAAAGGCAATCAGGTCAGAGATATATTGATAGGTCTTATTTTTATGGCTATTATTTTTACTGTAATGGATATGGTCACAAGAAATTAGAATGTAAAAAAGAGGTAACAATTTTAGAAATAAGGAGAAGGAAAGTCAAGTAGAGTCCAACAGAAGCCACAACTCTTTTGATCCTCTATCAAGCTTTGATGAAGAGACCAGAGTATGCTACAAGTGTAAAAACTTTGGACACATAGCTTGGTATTTTAGAAGTGTGTTTGAGTCATTCAAGAAGGATCATAGTTTCAAAGCTCCATTCATCAAGAAGAAGGTTCAGACATGTTCATGGCAGAAGAAACAACCTGAAGATTTTATGATGGTTCAGACAGCTTTGCATGTAAGAAATAAAGATCAGCCATGGCTCATTGATAGCAGATGTTCGAGGCATATGATAGGAGATAAATTTAAGTTCATAACTCTAAAGAAGATCAATGGTGGCATAGTGAGATTTGGAGATAAAACCACTGCTAGGATAGTCCAAAAAGGTACTTTGAGTTTGGATTATGGTATAACTAAGAATAAAAATGTTTTTTATGTAAAAGTTCTTAAGCATAATCTATTGAGTGTTAGTCAAATATGTGATAAAGGATACACATTAAAGTTTCATAAAGAAGGTTGTGAGATTAGAAGAAAAGATTAAAATGAGTTGATTGTAGATGCTCAAAGGATAGGGAACAATGTGTATGTATTGCAGATATCTTCTCAAAGGCACAATCAAAGGACACATTCAAATATTTTCAAGAGGAGTTGGGAGTAATTTCTATTACTTCTTGCCATTGATGTTCAGCATTAGTTGAGGGGGGGATAAGTGTTAGCTCTAGGTAGGCCCTTTTCCATTGATGTCAAAGGGGGAGAATAATAGGTATAGGTACAAGTGCAAAAATAGGTACAGGGAATAGGTATAGGTTGCTACATTAAGGGGGAGTTACTATATGTTTTCAAATGATAGTATGTGTAGGTGACAGGATGTGGCAGTTTCAGGATTGAGGTTGCCATCAATGACAAAGGGGGAGATTATTGTAAATATTACCATTGATGTCAAAGGTCTAGCATTATTGGTGATAAAGGCCCCATTGCATTTAATGATTTTTGTAATAGATATATCTTGGCTACTGTGAGTTAATATTTATTTAATATTAACGAATATATTTTTGGTTGCATATGAGACAAAATAAGGGCCCATGGAGAAGTCAAAGAGCCATGGGATAAGGACAAAAGAAGGATGGGATGCATTTTACCATGAAGATTCATCTTGGGGAATTCCAAGAGTCACCAAGTGAATATAAAAGAGGAAGGGCAAAATTTCTGATGAAGAGACACTTTGAAGAATATGAAAAGTCACCAAGATAAGGATAAAAGAGGGAAGGACATTTTTGATCATGAAGGGTCACCACATGACTTTTCAAAGGCAAGGATATGAAGGGTCATACAAGTTTGACACCATTTTCCATGAGGATTGAAGGGTCACAAAGGGGGAAGGCCAAAGGTCATTTGGAAGGCTATAAATTAAGGCTTGAGAAGCCATTTGTAATATGGAAGATAGAGGTTGATTTGATATTGTAATATCTAGATTAGAAGAGAAATTGTGAGAGATGAATATGATTTATATTTATTATATCTATATTAGAAGAGCAAAGGTGAGAGAGAGGAAAGAGATGTTGTAATGAACTATCATTTTTTGAGATAGCAATATTGAGAGAAAGTTGTGTGGTATACACAAAAGGGTTGGTGCTCCTGTGGGTTGGTGCTCATGAATAGTTGTTGGGTTGGTACTCGGCAAAGGGTTTGGTGCTCAGCAAAGGGGTTGGTGCACACACATTGTTGCTAGGTTGGTGCTTGGCAAAGGGGTTGGTGCTCCTATGGGTTGGTGCTCATGAATAGTTACTGGGTTGGTTCTCGGCAAAGGGGTTGGTGCTCCTATGGGTTGGTGCTCATGAATAATTATTGGGTTGGTGCTCAGCAAAGGGGTTGGTACTCCTGCATGTTGACGCTTGTGAATATTGTTTAGGTTGGTGCTCATTCATATACTTGAGATTGTTCTCTATGGTTTTTCCCACATTGGGTTTCCACGTTATATTTGGTGGCTCTCTATCTTGTGTGGTGTTTATTATTTGATTTTTATTGCATATCTTGAATGTTTGATTATGTGGAATTTGGTTAAGGGAAAGTTTTATAAGATATATGATATACTGATTCACCCCCCCTCTTAGTATATCCCATGCTTAACATTAAATTGTTGTTTTGAACTAGGTTGTCCAAACTCGTCGATCTAATATAAATAAAAATAATAAATGATATAAAAATAAAACTATGTCAATCAGATCAACGTAGTTATTCAAGAAGATGCTAAAAATTAAGGAATTGATTAGGCTGATTCAATTAGATATAGAAATAAGAAAAATAAATTGAGTTGATCAGTTCAATCTAATTAGATGATACTAAAAGATATTATGAATAAGAGACATAACTCAATTGATAGGCTGGATGAATTTAGAAGACCTATGTAAAGATTATAAAACTAGGTTGATAGTCTTAATAAAGTTAAAAAGCCTACAAATATAAAGTTAAACTAGGTCAACATGCTTGATAAAGTTTTAAAAACTATACACAAAGAGCTAATCTAGGTCAAAAGGAGTGATAAAGATGGAAAACCTACACAAAAAGAGATGAACTACATTGATAGGTTTGAAAATGTTTGAAAACCTTCACACAAAGTGTTAAACCAATTTGACATGCTCGATCAAGTTAAGTGTAACTAAAAAAAAAAACCTTGAAGGGTTAGATTCATATTAGGTTCATTATAGTATATGCAAGTAAAATAATATAGATCTACAACTTATACTACTTAGTAATATCAAAGATCAGAGAATGTAATCAACTAACAATCTACTTATCAATACTTTATTATATCAGGGTCATGACCAATGATGGATATACTAAACATAAAATAAGTGATATCTTGTCATACAATGATAAAAAATAGGTTTCCAAGGACTATAGTCAAATTCCATCATATAATAACCCTAAATAGGTCTTTAGATTGTAATAAGAGTAAGCAAGCTAATATAATAAATAAACATGCAAGTTAATCTAGTAAATTAATATGCAAGCGAATCTAGTGCCGACCAAATATTGTGACACAAATGGGGAAGAAAATATTAGTCTATTCAATTCAATATATAAGTAATCTAAGTAAGGAGAGATACAATTCAATCCATTATGTTCTACAACATCTACTTATCAATATATGAAGGGCTAAGAATATAATCACCTTATTCAAGTGAACCCATCATTTCCCAATCTCTCTATTGGCCAATGTGTATTTGAAAGATGTTGTTGTGGCTTGTAAGGATACCAATATAATTCATCTTTAGGATACAAGACTTCTCCTATGCATCCACTAAATCCACAATACAAGTTATACTAATCCAAGGCATAAACCTAAGTATAGAAACCTCCAATTGATAGTATAAGTATATTTGTGACATATAATGATGAAAAATTAAGTTATAATCTCTTTATAAATGAATTTGATGGGGTATTTATATCCAAGGACTGACCATAAACCCTCCCAAGAATTTAGCCAATAAGGTCATCTAGGTAAACCTTATTTGGTGGGAAATAAAGATATTAGGCCTTCATCCAGGTTCTCTAGACTGATGAAGTTTCATAATGTGTTTTAAGTCCCAACAAGATTGACCAGACTGACATAGTAGGAAAATGAATAAAATGGGTGTTGTTTAGGTATAGGCTATTTTGGGTAGTAAATTTATTAGGGGAGTGTATAAGTAGCTTTTTATTATGTAATGAATTAGAAAAGAGTATATTGTAGTGATTTTAGGTAAATTTATATGGAACATCAATCCAATGAAGTACCAAAGTTATGCCAACCCCTTTCTTAGTGCACCCTTTAAGGCATGCACTCAAATATATTAAAACTTGATGGGTTATTATAAAAGAGAAAGCATCAATAACTGATAAAGTTTAAAAATATTGTGTGTATACAATGGGTCTCTCAGAAAATAAATTTTTGGCCATAATGGGAGAAGGGAATCAAGGAATATCCTATAGATGGAGAACATCACTTAATATACTACTTCAAAAAAGTCCCTAAGAAGAACCTGAGTCAATTAGTAGGCTTCCTCATGAATTGAATATCATGTTATTTGATTGAATGAAGTTTGTGTGATTCTTATTTGAATTATTATTTTTAGTGGATGTAAGGATGCTTTGATTTATTCTTTCCTTTTAATATTCTTCCCTTGGTTGTGTGTTGGTCAGCCCATAGTGCCTTTCTTTTATCTTGGAATGGAAAGTTGAGATATTCCTATTTGGTAGATTCTATTTTTATAGATTTTACTTATGTGAGATAGTAAAGTTTCAAGTAGCTTAATCTTGTTTAGTGCATCAAAGTTTATTCTCTTCATGATGGAATATTGGTAGGTGATTCCATGTTGTACATGACAATGGAATGCATAGACCTCTCATAACTAGAATGGTAAACCATGAGATGTTGGCCAAAATACTAGTCTCCTTATCTATATGTTCTTACGTATGCTTATATGCTTTTTAGCATTGATTTGAGTTTTATAGCCTTTTTATTATGAGATATTTGGATTATTTCCTTATTATTATCCATCTCTTGACCCCAAGATACTTATGCCACTTATTTATTTTCCTTGCACCTTGGTGTGAACATATATGGATCTAGGAGTCCTAAGCTCAAGGGTGACTAGGGTAGATGCTTAATGATGGAAATAGAGTGGGATTTTATCCATCCTTATGTTCACCTAAATTTTCCCTTAGAAAGAATTGGAGATCACTTGGTTAGTGAAACTCATAATTTTCTCATTATTTTGGCCTAAATAGAGTTATGATCAATGAATGCATTCAGTGAATGTCCTATTATTTTCTATGTCAATTGCATCTTGAGCTAATTTTAATACTATTTTTCCTAGATGACCTTAAAGATAAAGACACATCCATGTAAGAAGGAATTTGAATTATATTATTATTAATGGATATAGATATGTGTTCAGCTTATATGAAACTTGTTATGTTTGACCCTTTATTTGGGGCTTATCTATGTGATTGAAGTTATTTTATAATTTTATGAGTTAGTGTTATTAGATATAATAATATGATTTGCCTTGGAATTGCATAATTGACTACCAATTTTGGAATAAATGTCTATGTTGAAAACATATTTTGAGACAATTTTGTAAATGAAATGCTATCAATATTCTTGCTTCAAGGTTTTTGTTTATTAACATAATATAGGATTTAAGAGATCCCTAGTCTAACTTAATGAAATTATGATGCATTTTGCCTTTATATTCCTTAACATGTTATTCCCTAGTGGATATCATGTTCTTAATTTAGGATAATCTAATTGATCCCTCTGTATATATGTTATGATTAATAGCAATGAATTATGGTTGAATAACCTTGAATTGGTAGCTTTATGGAAAAATAATCATCCTTATGAATTATCCCTTTTAGAGAGATATGTGTACAAGCTTAAATTCCTTGATTTGTGTGTTTAAGATAATTCTATGACTTTATGGTAATCTAATGATATTGGTTCCCAATTTGTTCTTAGATGACCTACTTATGATTGAAAAATTTGAGTAAGCTATATTTTATAGATGTTTCCAATAACATGATAAACTAATATAAAATTGAATTTTAATAGATCTTGGTTCTATTATTATAGGAATAAAAATGAAATGTAACCCTTTAGGTTTCACTATAGACATCCTTTTAATGATTAATTAATGAAAGAAGATGATTTTAAATACCAAATCTTGACTCTACACTACTATATTTTAGTAAACTTATCATTTGGTCTCTTATATATGGTGTAATGGAATTGGTCTAAGTGCTAATGTTTGAAGTTTTATCATCGAATGAATAGACCAGTTAGATCATGGAATTGAGAAGCCCCTAAAGAGATGTTTTACTTGGTTAAACCTACCTTTTAGTTATGTTAATTGATTAAACCAATGGGAGTATTAGGTTAAGTTTCAATAACTTAATTTAGACCTTGACACCTCCTTATTTATTTTTATCATTTTATGTGAATGGCATCCCTATAATCTTATTTGAGTTTTTTTTAATGATTTAGTATTATATTTGGTCATGTTAATGGTATAAGTCCACTAAAAAGCATATTTATCCTTGTATTACCTAATTATTCATTCATCATGTCGTTCTCTTTATTTCACTTCACTTTGTATCTTAGTCAATTTTCTATTTCAATTGTTTTTCATATTTACTTCTTACCTTTGAGTTAGTTTTTTCCTTATCTATTTTTTTTTAAATTAGCCAAAGTTTCCATGACTTCCAAAAATCCCATGATAATGCCACATAACATCATCCTCATAGTTTAGGGAGTCAATGGGGTAGTTAATCCCTTAATGCCTCTAGGGTTCCATGATTCCTCCAAGTGGAAGCATCCCATGGACTCATAACCTCAAGGAGATTTCATAGGTTTGAGGGACTTAGAGTCCCATGATGCTACCAAATGGAATCATTCTAGGGACTTGTAACCTTATAGACTTATGAATTCTTGAGGAACCCCCTAATACATCTAGGTCTTTATGATGTTGCTAGGTGGTCGTATCCTAATACTCAAAAGTTCAAAAGGGCTTAGAATTTTAATTGGCCCTAAAGGCCCATGACTATGCCATATGGAATGATCACATCTCATAGTTAGTCATAGTGTAGACCTGTGTGACACATGGTACCTAACTTATTTCAATGATGGAATAAGGATAAAATTGATATCCAACTTAAAATTTTAACATGATTAACTTGGACATATGATAGTGAATAAATTATTTAGCATTCATGGATTAACTTTGGGAACCCTTTGGCCTATTTTCTAGTGATGCATAATGGGTAAATATTTTTTAACCATCAAGAAGATAAGTGTATAAGTAAATATATATCTAATTATGTCATTAGGGTTTGGGTGCACACATGATGGTGATAGTCATTTTTTAAATAAAAAATGGGCATGAAATCTTAGTATTAGAGTGTAGGCCAAACTCTGGGATCTCAAGGGATGATTAGTTGTATAAAATAATTTTATAACTCTTTTTAAACCTTAAATTATGTAGATAGAATGTCATAATATTAAGGCACTAGTAGTCCTTCCAAAATTTGTCAATGGAATCCTTAGATTGAATAGTTGGTAGGGATCCACATTCAAATTCTTAAGACCCTATAGTGTGTGATGACTATGTTATAAGAAAGGTTTCCTCAAAACCCTATGTTACAAGAATGATTCTCTAAACCATAGCAAGGGCATGGGTATATTGGGAAATATTCAAATTCACATCATCAAAGGATGATTAGGACCTACCATAAGGAGTTGTGTATGAGGTAACATACTCAGACATGAGTTTCCCCTATGAATGTTTTGGATGTAGAACCATATAAATCCTTGAGATATAAATATGTAAATAATACTTCTCAGTGTGTATACTTTATTTACAAAGTTATTGGCCACTATGAATGAATTTTTCTTGAAGATGCTTACATTGGAGTTACTAAAATACTGATATCGGCTGGTGCAAGGACCAAATTTTATTTTACCCTCTATTACAATTGTTTTATCAAATAACTTTTATTCTAATTTAAATAATCACATAAATATTGTGACATGTAGTTATAAACATAAAAATAAAATAACATCTTGTTATAAATACCATGGTTATGTACGAGTATATCATGTTGTTTTCATGATTGTAGTACTTAACCAAAATAGTGGTACTTCTTTTAGATGATATCATGCTAGTGATGAGATGGAAAAAATAACAAAATTAAATTATCTTGAAATTATATGAATTTTTTGTGATGTTTTAATGTGAAAATACAACTATGACAAGGCTATAATTATCTCTTTTACATAATTTTGAATTTCCTTGATATGTTGTTTACTTGTGATTGGATTTTTGTATTTACTTTAACTAAATACTAAGATATATCTTAGGTAAAGTAAATAATAAGATATATCAAGGGTATAATTGGGAGTAAATATGTTCCAACAACAAAGTGTGCAATGTGCTTGTCCTAGTATCCTTGAAGGAGGATTGATTAATCTTTAGTTTTGTAATGGATAGAGATGTTAAAGGATTATTATGGAGTATTTATCATGTGCAAGGGCTCCTATAATATGTTTTATATTCTTTATGTGCTTTTGTGTATGAGTGGTTTTCATCTAGTTGATTATTGTTTTCATCTAGACATTTTGGGTCTAGTGGTAGAAAATATAAGTAGGTAGTTTTCTGACATGACCATCACCACATGTGGATGAGTTAAGGGGAGTTATTCATATGGTTGTGATAAATTTTGTACCTAGTTTATATGCACTAAATCATAGGTCATGAGACTAAGTGCGATAAAAGATATGCAAGTGTAAAGTTTGGCTCCTACGTAGTTTGACAATGTTTTCTATAAGAGCTTAAATAATAATATATTCATCTAAAAAAAATTATTATAGAGAGTTATCAAATAGGCATATTATAAGTATAAATAAATTCATAGAAAATAGGAAGGATTATAAACAAATGGACCTATAAATAAACATCAGGTAAAATAAAGAAACAAACTAACAATAAATTACTATGGTAAATTAATCACCTTGTTAAATTCTAACATCTCCCCATTAATTTACCATAGCTTAAAGTTAATAGGCATGAAATTATCTAAATGAGTCAAATTCATCATGTACAAGAGACTTGGTGAAGACATTTGTACATTGTTCTTCTGTCAAATAATATTGGAAATGGATGTTGTGTTGTTGTACATGTTCACAAATGAAATGAACTTGAGCCTCAATGTGTTTTATGCATTCATGAAAGACTAGATTTTTAACAAGTTTGAGAACAATCTCATTATCATAGTATAGGATGGTAGGTTTATTATATGATACTCAAAATCCTTACACTATTTGACATAACCATATCAATTCATAAACATCTCCTCCTAAAACATGATATTCTATTTATGTGGAAGATCAAGAAACAAAGTTATATATATTGCTCCCGTAGGATATAGGACCGGATCCTAAAAAGAGCACATAGCCAGAAGTGGATTTTATATCATCAATATTTCTTACATGATCTAAGTCTAAATATCCTATCAAGAATAAATTATCATTCTTCTTATACTCTAGGCTGAAGTCCATTATACCCTTGATATATCTTAGTATTTACTTTACCACTTTCTAGTGAGACATCTTTGGCTCCTACATGAACCATGAAAGATAGATAATTGTGTAAATAATATCTAGCCTAGTATAGGTTAAGTAAATAAGACTCCCAAGTAACTACCAATATAGAGTTGTATTTACTTATGGTGATAGATCTGTATGAGACAACTAAAGCCTTGTCTCTATAGGTGTAAAAATTGGATTATTGTTTATCATCTTGAATTTATCAAGTATTTCCTTCGAATATTCCATCTAGGACACAAGGATGTGGTGTTCCTTTTTACATACTTATAATCCAAGATAATAGTGTAAAAGCTCAAGATCTATCATGTTGAATGATTAGTTAAGATCTTTTTTGGTTTCATATATCATCTTCACTGAACTACCAGTGATGACTTGATCATTGACATATACTAAAAAAATTACAATCTCTCCCCCTTAATGTTTTAGGTAGATATTTAGATCATAGGGACACCTCTGGAATCCATGTTGGATTAGATGTTCATTGATCTTTATGTACTAGGCTTGGAGAGCCTATTTGACACCATACAAAGATTTTATAGGTTTACATACTTTTCCTTCATTACCAAGTGAGACAAAAACTTTTGGTTGTGTCATGTAAGCTTCTTCTTGTAGATATTCACTAAGAAAGGCACTTTTTACATCCATTTGGTGGATATTCCATCCAAATTGTGCATCCAAGGAAAATATCATTTTGACTATTTTGATCTTGGCCATAGGACCAAATGTTTCCTCATAATCTATTCCTTTCTTCTATGCATATCCTTTAGCCACAAATTGAGCTTTTTGCTTGTCTATACTTCCATCTACTTTGTATTTCATTTTGAAGACCCATTTATATCTGATTGACTTCTTCCCTAGTGGAACATCTTCAAGCTACCATGTTTTGTGTTTCATCAGTGATTGATATTCTTCATCCATGGCATCCTTCCAATGTTTAGACTATAAGGCTTCCTAAACTATCGAAGGCTCTATTGATTCTATAACTTTTCTCATTAGGGCAAAATTGACCTCATCTTAAGTCATGTTATGGGTCCCTGGTCTAGTATTCGATGTGTCTAGAGATTTATCTAGTTTAACATCTCTTAATGTACTTGTATACCATTTAGGCATATATTGTACTATTCTTGTGGTTTGATATATATTAACTGACTGATTATCCTCATCATCATTATCACCTTAAATGTGGTTATGACATTTTTAATTATCTATAGGTATTATTACTTAATCATGTGAGTTTGTTGAAGGCAAAATGGTTTTAATTTTCTCATCAAACTCTACATCCTTACTGATGGAGATATTCTTTATTATAGGGTCCATCAGTCTGTAGGCTAATGAATTTTCATTATACCCTAAGAATATATAAGGCATGGATATGGTATCTAGTTTCTTTTACTTCTTTTTAGGGACATGCATATAAGCCTTACATCAAAAAACTTGAAGATGACAAATATAAGTTTTATGCCCTATCTAGGCTTCATGTGGAGTCATATTATGAAGAGTTATAATGGTGACCTATTTAACAAATAAACTATTTTTTTCACTACTTCTTCCCAATATGTGCATGTCAAACCTAAATCTTCAATCATGCTATGCACTATTTCCATGATAGTGTGGTTTCACCATTATGCAACACCATTATACTATGAATTATATGGTGGATTCATTTGTCAAAAAATGCCATGTTCTTTAAAATAAGAAGAAAAAAATTTATTGGTGAATTCTCCCCCTCAATATGTGTGAAGACCCTTGATTTTATGACCAATTCTAGTTTCAAATCCTACTTTGGACTCTTTGAAACTATGAAAGGCTTGGTCTTTGGTCTTTAGATAGTAAACTGACATCTTAAAAGAGTAGTCATCAACAAAGAGCATGAAATGTTGAAACCCATAGTGATTAGATCTCATGCATCCACATAAATTTATATACACCAGATCAAAATTACTAGATACTCTTGAGGAACTTTGACCAAAGGATGTTTGATGTTGTTTCCTTATTAGACAACCAGTATAGAGATATATATTTTTATTAAACTTAAGAAGTGCATAGAACATAATTTTATTATTGAGTACTTTGAGGTATCCAAAACTAACATGACCATATCTATGATGCTATAGATTGACTAAGTCTAAATCTTGAGCTACAAGTGCTTGATTGTTTGACTGAACAAAGTCAAGTTAGAACATTTTGCCAAATCTTGAGGATCATGCAACTATTCTCAAGTATTTTGGCTTATCTTTGATTAGACACATCTTTTTTACACTTTTTCAATTAGAGTTAACCTTGAGATTGTGGTCAAGTAGATGACTAACTGATAAAAGTTTCTTTGTGAGTTTTGGGACATACAAGACATATGATATTTTGTAATCATGTCATCCAAGTGGTAAAGAGATGTTAAAAATTCCTTGAACTTGGTAGGATGAATCATTCCCCAAAGAGACATGATTTTTTGAGGAAGTCTCATTCATGTTGTAGAAATAATCTTGTTTTCCAGTCATATGTTGAGTTGCACATGATTTGACATAATAGATAGAACTTTACGATGTTGATTCATCATGAAAATGTGTATCATATAGTCAGTCCTCATTAAAGTGAGTGTCTTCTTGTTCAGCAATGTTGCCTTTCTAATTGGATTTCTTCTTCCAATGTATTTTATTTTATCCTTGTCCTTTATGTGGATGATATTATTATTGGTGATTGGGATTCTTGTTACTTGAAGAACCCTATGAAAAGGAGTTATACTAACAATTATTTAGATCATGGCCTATTTTTACACATATAAGTCAAACTTTATATTGTTTATCCCCCTATGAATGATATTGTTGACCTTGATTTTATTTATAAGACTTGATCTACTTCTTTCCTTTTTGTTGATTACAAGAAAGAATATGTTCTTTTAATTCTTCTTCTCTATGCATAGACTTTTCTTGTTGTAACATGTTTACCAACTTGTCAAAATATGGTTAATGCTTAATGATTGTCAAATTAGTTAAGAGGATCCTGTAGGAGGGTGGTATTTCTATCAAGACAATATGTATAAGAGATGCATCTAACACTATTTCACTCAATGTTTGGAGTGAAGCCCTCAAGGTTGCAACATGGTGTAGAAAAGCTTCCACTTTTTTCATTAGACTTCACTTTGAGAGAATGAAGTTGACTCTAAAAATGAAGAATGCTTCCTTCATTTTTGGCATCATAGATTGTATAGAGATTATCCCAAGTGTATTTTGTTGTTCTGGCCTCATAGATATGATGTTATACCCTATTTGATACTCCAAACATGATTATCAAATTTATCTTTTGATTGGCTTTTTCAAACTTATTTTAAAGATCAACATCTATAACATGTTGGGTAAGAGTTCCATTTATAACAATTAAAATGTCTTCAAATTCCAAATATGTCATGATTTTAGTTTGTTGAGAGGTATAGTTATCACCACGAAGACATTGTGAGTATGGCAGAAATGTTTTTATCCCATTTCCAACGATTATGTAGAATCTAAACAAAGGTGATGGATTAGTTCCTTATCACTCTAGGTATCAAGGCCTCCTTTTCATTATATCATCAGTCCAATATACCAATCCTTTCTTTATATGCACCCTTCTGGTATACCCACTATTACATGGAAGA
>JARHVA010008495.1:0-17500 GCA_037957365.1 Torreya grandis | reverse complement strand
GTACTAAATCTTCATGGATGATCAAAGTGATTATGTGAGTTCTATTGGAAGATAGGTCCAAGGATCAAGAAAGCTTAAGATTAAAGGATCTTGTTGTATGTTATTGTATTTTAGTTCTATGGTGTTCTTCAAGAGTTTGTTAAGATATGCCTAGGTGGAAAATATGATGTAGAGAGGTGGTTTTGTGTTTTGATGATCTTGCTTGAGCCTTTTGGAGGTATTTGTGTGCTCTTTGGTTTATCTTTCTTATTGCTGGTCAAAAGCCATGGTATAGGAAGTATAGGTTCTCAAAGGTTTTGAGGTTCATATCCTGGTCTAGAAGTGTGTGTTGGTTGTCTCTAGGTGTGTAATAAATATTTTAGAAGTATGCATTGACCAAAAGGTGCTAGGTTGACCTTGTTTCTTTTAAGATTCTAGGGTTTTAAGATTTGCTAGAAAAGTGGTTTGACTTATGAGTTGAGAATACGATTTTTAATAGGTTTAATGGGCCAAATGGGTTGTCAAATAAAGATTTAAAAAGATATGAAAGTTTGTGTATTTAGAATTATTCATGTTTTTTGTTAAGAGGGCCTAATTGGCTAGTAGGTTTGTGAAGTACATTGAAGAGGATGATATTGGTAACACAAATTGGTGTTTTTGAGGGGGAATGTGAGAGTGATCCAGATATGAAGTTTTAAATCTTGAATGTACATCTACTAAAATTTGTGGTCTCTGCAAGTTCTAGGTAGGGCTACAAGGAGTCTAAATAGGCCTTGTAATGAAGATGTGATGTTTTAGCTTAATCTTTTCAAAAGAACAAGGTATGTAAATTTCAAGAAGAGTTATCAAGTTTTTTTAGATCATGTTTCCTATTTTTTAAGTAGAATGAATCTCTATTAGTGGTCCTTTTGGCATCTTGGATATAAGGATAATAAGCTTGTGTGTTGATTCTTCATGGTGTATGTATATCTAAAGATGTTCAAGATGTGCAATGGCTCAGATATTTTAGGTGAAATCCCTTTTATATGTTTCTTGATTTTTTTAATCATATTTTAATAATTTTTTATGTGATTTCTTCATTAGTTGTAGTGTTTCGCTGAAGATAATGTTGTCATATGGCAAGAGGAAGTAGACAAGGCAAAAAAAGGTTGGCTAAAGGTAAGGGGGATTTTGTATCATATTTCTAAGGTGGTCCTTTCCTTTTGATGATATTTTTAGGTCCTTAAGATTTGTTGGTTCCAATTTTTTCATTGTTTCAAAGGGGAGAAAGTTCATATTGTGGATTGCTTGAAGAGAGATAAGGAAGGTGAGTTATATATTGCTATATGATGGTTGTTGACATCAGTGATAAAGGCAGAGATTATTGGAGAGTTTTTAATTATGTCATATTGATTCAAGGGGGAGTCTTCATGAAAAGGTGGATATTATTAGAGAGTTTTTAATGATGTCATGTTGATTTCATGGAGGAGTCTTAGTGAGTGGATGAAGTGCCTTGATAGTCTAAGTGATATTGACAGTGTGCAATGTGCTTGTCTTAGTATGCTTGAAGGAGGCTTGGTTGATCTTTAGTTTTGGCATGGATAGATATGATTAGGGATGAGTATGGAGTATTTATTATGTGTAATGGGTCCTATAATATTTTTTATATTATTTGAGTGGTTTCATGTATGAGTGGTTTTCATCTGTTGATCATTGTTTTCATCTAGACATTTTATGTCTAGTGGTAGAAAATTAGAGTAGGTAGTTTATTGACATCACCATTGCCACATGTATATGAGTCAAGGGGAGTTGGTCATATGGATTTGATCACATTTATACCTAGTTTCTATGTGATAAATATTAGGTCATGCTACTAAGTGTGAAAAAAATATATGCAAGTGCAAAGTTGGGCTCCCAAGAAGTTTGACAGTGTTTTCCCATACATAGCCAAATTTGCATGAGGTGAGAAATAACTAAGTAAACATATTAATGAAGTTATATTTCTAACATGTAGAAGTTTCAAGAGAATTTTATCATATTGTTTTGCTCATTTTTGTTCCTAGTTGATATGCACTAATTTTTAGATCATGTAATGAAGCGCATCAAAAGCTATACATGTGTAAAGTTGGCCTCTCCAGATAGTTAGTTACATAGTCGGTTCTATGGGAGAAAACTTTGTGTGAGAATATTAACGGATTCATATCTCTAAAATTTAAAGGTTTAATGAGCTAATTAATACATTGTTGTATTCCTCTTTGAAATGATAACATATCTTCCAAATTTGAGAACATGTGAGTGAGCAAGGTAAAATATATGACTATGCAAAGTTGGCCTTCTAGGCAGATAACAATGGTCCCCATTCTTAGTCTATTTTACATGAAGTTAAATATTAGGACCAGATGAAGATCTAATGGTTCATAGGAGATCATATAGTGAAGATATAAAATTTACATAAATTCAAAGAGGGATAAGTGTTTAGTGTTTAGTTTTAATGAAGTTAAAGATTGAGCTCCTTATAAAAGGATCAATGAATCATGTTCTTTCCAAGGTCTCAAGAAGTAAGAATATGAGGATAAATGATCAATTTTTAAACAATAAAATTTCTTAGAAGTCATGTGAGGGTGATAAGTGTAATTATTATATGGGTTCTAAGAAATATTTAATGGTGAGCGCTACATGATAAAGACCTAATTGATCCATAGAGATCGATGGTACACATTGAGTTAATATTTAAATATTACATGAGATGATGTCAAATTTTTTAGGTTTAACATTTGGAAATGGTGAAATATTATTTAAAGGTCAATATTAATATACTAGGATTGACATTGAATGTTTAATCTAAATATGTGAGATTATGAGATGCAACAAAAGTGACTGAGGTTTAACTATGATCATTTGCATTTGAATATTTGAATTTAATAAAGGAAAAACTAGTGCTCTATATTTTGGCCATAAATTTTGATCAAGGATAAATTTTCTCATGCTATAAAAGAAAATTTAAAGATTATTCCATGTTTTATTTTTAAATATAAATTTCAAGGTTTGAAATTTTGTAAAGTCAAAGTTATGAAGGTTAGAATTTGACAGTGTTTGATATTCATCTGTTAAGAACCTAAGAAGGATGTTTGAGCCCATGGTGAAGTTTTTTTGATGTCTCATGATGAATTATTTTTTTAGAGTGTTTTATATTCCATAAATACCATATTTATGTATTATTAATGTTTAAACAATCATATCTAGTATGAATAAAAGGTTAGAAGTTGACTGTGTTTTCATTCATAATGATTATGTGTACAAATTGTTGTTTGAGAAAACTATGCTTAAGAAAAAGAGTAATATTATGGTTGTTTCCACTTAAGGGGGACATATAGGTCATGTGTCATGGTTACATATGTTAGAAAGAGTTCTTGTGTTCTTATTTTGTTTAGATGATTGTCATATATGTGAATGGGTCATCATAGGACCTACAATATGTCTTACACCTATTTGAAAGTGTGTTGTGCTTAAGTGTGACCCACGTAAGATGCCATAAAGGTGAAGGAATATATTATGGATGATAAGGAAATATTTTGGACTTGATAATTCATGAATTATTTATAAATACTGACACCAAATGTGTTGGTTTCTATACTTGTAAGAAGAGTGTGTGTGAGAGAGTAGTGAGCATTAAAGTGAAGAAGAAAGGAGAGATAATGTTCCCAGTGGATGGGTTGATAAGAAGAGTAGATTGAGGACTATGTGTATGATATATAGGTCATATTTTTTATGTTAGAATAGTGCTCTTGTAGGTTGAGGATGAGTGAAGATATCTAGGTTGATCTAAAATGATGTTTTAGATGCTTTATGGATGATCAAAGGATAGATTATGTTGGTGTGAGATTTGTAGTTGATGTAAGAGGCAAATCAGAGTGTGGTCTATGTGGATGACCCTATGGTCATGTTTTTATTATTGTGATAGATAAATTTTAGGTTTAGTGGATGTATATTAATTGAGAAAGATCTAAGGATTAGAATGATCTAAAAGGTGGTTTTTGATGCATTGTAAGTGTGTAAAGAAGGCTATGTTATTAGAGGTCCATAATGAGGTGTTGAAGAAATTAGTTCTAAGGTCGAGGTCCTCATCTCATAAGAGGTCAAAAGGACTTTATCTTACTTAGGGGTAGATGTTCCTTCTAAAATAAGTGTTTCACTAAATGCCTTAGGTCAGAAAGACTTGACCAAGGTTATAGTTAAAAAGGACTTGAACAAAAGGTGGTCAAAAGTACTTGATCATCTTAGGGGCATATGTTCCTTTTGAAATTGATATTTCACTAAAACTTGGTTATAATAACTTGATTAGTCTATTATTTATAATATCTTATAGGACAAGTAGTCCATGTGTTGCAAGTTTGAGAGTGGGATTTATTCCCTAAGAGGTTTTCCCATGTAGATGATATGTTGATTGTTATATGCTCTTGTTCATTCTTTGGAGTAATGTTATTTCATTTTTATGTTGCTAGATAAAGTCGATGTATGATGGAATTATTTAAAAGTTGAAAATGCATTGTTGTATACTAATTCACACCCCCCCCCCTCAATAACTACTTCCAATAATGACTTTCCTAATGAACAAATCTGATTTTGTTATATTCTAACAAATTATGTGGTAACCCTACCTTTTGAATATGTAAGTATGGAAAGTCTCTTAAAACTAACTAGATTAGGTATGACTTTGCATAGTTTTTTCTTTCATGAGAAGATAATGTTTTATTTGAATAATTATAATTTGTAAAATTACTTATTGCATATCTTTGTGTACACATACTCATATTTATTGATTATGGGTACATGATTAAATTATTACAAGTATAACCTCCTAAATATGAAACATCCAGAATGGACTGATATGAAATTGGCAGCACTTGACATAAAGATGATAAACTAATCATTAGTTAAATTTAATCTACCATGATGATAACCAGGTGTATGGTATCCTTGGATTGATGATTACAAGTGGTAAATTCATGTAAATATAAGTGGAAACAACCTTTAAAGGTTATATTTTGTATTGTTATTTTTTTTCACAATAAAAACTTATTTCAATCTTGATAGCTTAAACTACTAATTGCCTTTAGCACTTATATAACATTGTGTGTTATCAAGAATTAGAGGGTATAAAACATGGAGGTGACCCTTCCCTTGAGATGACAGCTTTGTATCTCTATTCCATGCATAATATGTTTGCACATGCAGGTGATACTAAACTTTAGGGGACAATACATTAGAATCCTCACATTAAGGCCAACAAGGTTCAATTTCAATGACATATCACACCTCGATGGGTTATGAATATGGACCATCCTTAAGTATGGATCTATAAGAATCACAACTATAAATTTATGGGAAAACATTTCATTGTGTGTAGGTTTTCTATGAATAGAAATATAGTTACCATGGCATAATGATTGAATCTTAAACATAATATTGTTTATTCTGATGTGCCAAAACATAGTGTAAATGGTATAAGAACCAAGTTACCGTGCCATATAATATATTATTTGGGATAAATATTTTATTATTTTATATTAAATGATTGCTACCTAATGAACCTTCTAAAATGACATGGAAAATTTACTCTAAAGAAGATTTTTTATGTTCATATTACCAAGGTTTTCTTTAATCAAAGATTAAATTGCTAGTAATGATTCAAGAAAGTAACTAGGCATGAAAATAAATTCCATGATAAAATAATTTGACCTTATCCTTTCAATGATCTATGTTAGTAAAGGCATCATATTGGAATATGACATTTGATAACTTTGGTCATGATATTAGACATCAATGAGTTTGGCATGGTGGTAGAAATTCAATTTGGGCTTGATTACTCCCATGGCTAGTAAACCCTTTTGTTAATGAATAATTTTTTCCTTCTCCACTTCAATGGCTAATAGATCCACATAGTGATCATACTATGATGAAATAATTGATAAGTGTTAGTGTTGAACTTATTTAAGTTGAATGAGCTTTTGTTTATTTTTACTTGAAAATTAGCACTATTTTCTTCTTGCCTTCAAATATTTTAAGAAAAAGGATGATCATGGAATTTATTGATGAAATTTTCAATAAAATTTGATTTAATTATTGAGAATACTTGTGTCATTATATGAATTTTTCACTTGCACTATTATTCATTAATTATTCAAGTTATTTTTTATTCTTGTTCATGTTGGTTTGATGTGTTTCACATAATTGTATAATTTTACATCTATGACATGGTGTGGGGGAATATAAGTATCTTGGAACATAAATACTGGGTCATGATTGAAACTTGTCACATAGGTTCATGAAACCATCCTTCCTACCCCCCAGATATGGTGTTTTATCCTAAGGTCCTTTGGTGCATTGACTATGACTAGTAGAACTAAGGTTCTTAAGGGCCTTTTATGCATTGAATATGTTTGGTAGAATTAAATTTCTTAGAATCCTTCTACACATTGACTATGGCTAGTGGAACTAATGTTCTTAAGGTCCTTTTGCATGTTAATCTTGGTTGGTGGACCAAATTCCTGAGAGCCTCATACATATTGATTAACACATGATCCTCTTGACTAGTGGACCAATTTTTGGGTAGCCTCATACATATTGATTGGCACATAATTCTCTTAGTTGGTGGATTGATATCTAGGGAACCTCATATATATTTATTAGCCTATAATTCTCTTGGATGGTGGACCAATGTCTATGGGGCCTCATATATACTGATTGGCATGTGATTTTCTTTGTTGGTGGAACATTATTCATAAGGGCCTTGCACATGTTCATTATCATGTTATTAGGTTATTTAAAACCTTCCATGATTGTCATAATGTGTTGATAATGGGGATATCCCCCTATTTGTATTATTTTATGGTAAGAGGATAAGTTGGGTGAAATTACTCCATGTTATTTTATGTTTTAGATAGCACTAGATGTGGTACCATAGAGTTACCAACATACTCATAGTGATTTAGTATGGCATGATATTTATTAGTTACGCTTAGAATGGTATAGCAATGTTTAGGAATTTATTTTTGCATAGGATTCATTATGTTAGCACCTATTATTCTTCTCTCAGTCTAAATTATAAATCTAAGGAATAGTTTAAATCTCATGCCCATAAAAATATATTTAGAGTCATAATGGATTTATATCTCTTATAATTATGGTGGATTAGACTCAAAACTATCAATTGTCAT
Organism: Torreya grandis; assembly: GCA_037957365.1. NCBI lineage: Eukaryota > Viridiplantae > Streptophyta > Pinopsida > Cupressales > Taxaceae > Torreya > Torreya grandis. The sequence continues at coordinate 10,325 of JARHVA010008495.1, read as the reverse complement.
TAGATGATCCTTGGTTATTCAAATTGATTATGAGTATAACATGATAATATAATATGGAATGGATAAAGTTTAGGTATGAAATTGTATAGATTTTATCTCATGAATGGGAGTATAAATGATTATGTGAATTTCACATCTTACCAAAAAAATTAATATAAACATCAAAGGAGGGAAAAACTAATAATATTAAGATATAGGATACATATGAAACCTTAGCCATAGATAGAATGCATATGTGGTTGTATAAGATATTTTTTAAAGAGAAATTTAAATTGTTATGATCAAGACTTAGAGCATATTTTGAGTTGGTCACAATGATTCTCATTATGATTAATTATCAATAATAGTCTTACCAAAAAATTGTGTAAAACTAGATATCTTGAGCAAGTGAACAACTTCCTTCTCACTATAAATGTGATCCATAAATTGTATTGTAGGTATAGGATGATTATGTCACACCTATTATAAGGCTAGTGGGTCAAAGATAAAATTTATAAGACTCAAGTTACAAAACCAAATAATTATTATTGAAGGATTGATGATGAGGGTTATATACACTTTAAAACTCTTTAAAAGTGATGAACACATATTATGCAATAAATTATCTTATGTTGTTTAGACTCTCATATGTTTCTTGAGAAACATTTTCTAACTATGTTGAATTAAAAACCCATTCGATGTTCAAATCCTAGAGGATTCATATGCTAATTCCTTATAGAGATTGGATTTAACATTATATGACACCCTTAGTAAATTATTAGTTTTCCATCGAAAGGCACACATTTTCACATTGTATATTTCCCTAAGATGGCACATTACTACTTTGATATGATTCACTACCAAATTTTCACTTCCCCACACCATATTATGTGAATAATATAGTAGGTTTTGATTGTAATCAGTAAGGTATATCAAAAGGGTGAGTTATTTCCTTGGTGGTAGTTTTAATCAGTGGTTTTATAATCCTTGATGGGTAAACAAAGTAGTCCGACATTGAGGATGATGCTCCTCTAAGGAGGGGGATAAGGTAATACCCCACATATAAAATTCAACCACTTATTTTGATATTGACATATGATTTCATGTTAATACTAAGACCCATACTATTGGAACTACATGTTTTAGATTAGAGGTAAAAGTAGGTTTTGAAGGGGCCCCGAAACCCTTTAACAGAGAGCAAAAAATGAACAACAAAGCCCACAGGCAACGCCTAAAAAACACTACAGAGAAGTAGCAAAATCAGGTTTTGAATGGTCCTAAAACCATAAGAGATACATCCGGTCAAAACCCAGATACAGAAGTCTGGAGATACAACAAACAAAAGCTAACAAACGAAAAACAAAGATCTGTACCAGTTTCTTTACCAACAAGAAGGACCAAATTATTCATCCAATTCCAGTATCAAGTTCATGGCTTCTTTTTCTTTCAAAGCAGTTTCCTGGGTGGTAACCTCCAGCAAAGCTCCTTTTTGTGTATCTTTATTTCTGGAACTTTGTCTTGTCCTTTTGCTGGGACCCTCTAGTGCTTTGGTCTCCTCATTGGCTCGTTTACCTATATTGATAGCTGCTGCACAAATGTTGGACGTTACTTCATCCATTTTCTTTCTGTTATCCTTTATTAACTCTCGAAGATTGTTTTCGTAAGCTTTGAGCTTCACGGGGATCTCGCTTAACTAATGTTCCATGTTGTTTACTTTGTTCCAAGCAGCTTTCAGAGAATCTTCCAAAGTTTCTGCTTTTTTCTTGAGATCAATGATCTCCCTAAACAGCCAAGAATATAATTGGGAAGAAGACTCAGCTTTACTGTTAACCCAAGTCATAGGGGTGTAAATTTCATCATTCTGATTCTTTCCTCTCCAATCCTTAGATTTTTTATTCGGGCTATTCCTATCTTCTTCAAAGAAGTCATCTTTGCTCTTTTGTTCCCGCTCATTGATTCCATCTTCAATTTCCATCTCCATATTTTGAATATCTTCTTGGACAGATATTTCCTTTTCTTTCTTAGAAGTTGGGTCCTCACTAGGATCTTCCTGGATAGTGTCTTCCTCTGCCACTTTCTGGTTTTCCTCCAACTCTTCTGTTCTGGAAATAGAATCCTCCTCAGTATTGACTTTATCCTTTTCAATTTCCTCTGATCCTTCTTCATCATTACTATAGTTGGTTTCCCAACTCTCTGTTCCATCTTCTTCCTCCGATTTTTCCTCCTCGAGTTCTTCAAGTCTCTCCCGACCCCTTTCTTCTTCTGCATTCTATTTATTAAGACTAGGGGTCTTAATTTTTCCTCTTCTGCTTACACTTTCTTTCTTTTTATTCCCTGGCAACTTATTTTTCCCCTGTTTGGGATACTTAACCAGTGCCCTATTCTTACAATAGCCTTCAATAAGCAGAATTAGGCCTTCATGAAGAATAGGGCGCAAATCCTTTTTTCTATGAGCATAAAGGCTTTGAATCAGGGAGTAGTGAAGATAGAAAGGAAAAGACAAGCTAACCTTATGCCTGAAGTGGTTGAGGAAGACAAAATGGAACTTATGCACTCGTTTGCTTCTACCGTCCAGGATGAAGTACTCCCTTATATAGCTTAGGACATCCCTCCATATCCCTTTAATATGATCCAGCTCATAAAAATCCCCATTTTTGACCAACTTCTGCTCCTCCTCATCCATTTTGGGGAACTTGCAAAATGCCTCGTTCGAAATGCTGGTCTGCTTTGAAAATTTGATTCCTTCCATTGACAACCCTGTAACCTCAGCAAGAAAATCCTTAGTTAAATTTATGGTTATACCATGCAGGGTGACCCTGTCGTCAGACCAATTTTTGAAGAAGGCCATCGTGATATGCGGCTTAGAGCCATGGAGTCTTTCCATGTAGCTAGTTACATTTCCTTTCTGCATAATTTTCCAGACTTGGGGTTTATCTCTCCATTCTGCACAGCTCTTGGGCTCCTGCTTACGGGGTTCTCCCTTCCTTTCACGTGCCATACTCATTTTCTTTGAAACCCAATTACTGTGGATATTACCCTAGATCCTCCTATTGTCAAGTTGATTGGGACGTCGAATTTGTTTATGGCTTTTTAGGATCCGCTTCTCCCTATATAGTGGAACTACATGTTTCTTGTATAAGAGCATGGTTAAATTTTATTGACAATGTTTTAATCCTTAACTTAATAGTTATGATTCCATGGTTTTGTTTATTTCAAGGTAAGTAAATAATGCAATCGATTAAGGACAAATTTATAAATTCTTGAATTATTATCATATCCTATAATTAATTATATACATGTGTTAGATATAATTGTGCTTGATATAATTTGACGATTTGGCATGATTAACTATGTAGTTTTAGCTACTAGGATAGAGGAATTTCATGGGTGTAATAAGTTTTTAGTCATGGGACATTACCAACCAAGTAACATGGAATATGATAGGAATTCTCACATCATGTGTGACCCTATATCAAACCTGTAACTTATCTTGAATCTTTCCCAATCCCAATTAGATTCCTTGAATACCTTTTGGCACCTTATTTAACCTTTGCATATTTTAATTGAGTTTATTTAACCACCTGGTGGATGGTCATATTTAAAGAATAAATTTGAAGTAGATTAATGACTAGATTGCCTATTTGCATAGTGTAGATGTATTTAGTAATTATCCCTTGCCTAGATTAGAGTGTAAGTAAGAAATATTTTGGAAGAAAACATAAAAATTATAAATTCATCATGTGATATTGTGGGATATAAGGGAATTCACATTTAACTAAGGCATGGGATAATAAGGAAGATGATTAAATCGAAGCCATGTAGGAGAAAGGGACACTTGTTGACTTGGGATTGGATGAGAAAGTAGGAGAAACACCTATTTAAGGAAGGATAGTCTCTCAAAAAATAACTTTTTGTCTACTTTGGTAGTCGGAGAATGGAAGCAAAGGAATATACTAGACAAGGAAAACATCGTTTAATAGACATCTTTAGAAAATATCCCAAGAATAACCTAAGTCAATTGGTAGGATTCATCATGACTTATCTATTTTATTATTTGAATAAATGAAGTTTTTGTGATTTTTGTTTGAGTTTCTACGTTTAGGGGAAGGTTTTACTTTTTAATTTTTACTTGTATTCCATTGACTATGTGTTGATCACCTCGTAGTGTCTTTCTTTTGTTTAGAAATCTAGAGTTGATACATTCCTCCCTGGTAGATTATGTTGTTATATATTTTACTTGTATGGGATAAGAAAGTTTTAGGTATCCTAATTTTGCATATTGAATTAAAGGTTATGTTATTCATTATGTAATATTGGTGGTAAATTCATGTTGGAATGATGGTAGAATGTCTAACCCTCTTATTACTATAATGGTGAACCATAATTTATTGGTTGAAGGCTTGGATTCCTTATTCATATTTTATTATGTACATTTGTATGATTTTTGGAATTTACTTGAGTGTGATATCCTCCTTGATTATGAAATATTTGGACTATTTAATTATGAGTAGCCATCTTCTTGAGAATAAACACTTAGACCACTTATTTCTCTATTTACCTTGCAACTTGATGCAAACATGTTTGGAGTTTGGAGTCTTGAGCTCGGGGGTGCCTAGAGTAGTCACTTGATGATGGAAAAATGTCTAGGATGTGATCCCTCCTACATTTGGTATATAGTTCCACTTGGATCAAATTAGAGCTACTTGATTAGTGTAACTTGTAATTTACTAGTTATTATGGCCTAAATAGAGCTATGAGAAATGAATTTGCATTCAATGAATTTCCTATTATTTTCTATGTAAATTTTAGGTTGACTTTATTATAAAACACTATTTTTTAAATGACCTTAATTATTAACCCTTAATTGGTAGCCTCGTGGTGTAATATTCATCCTTATGAAGGAGCATTTTTAGAGATCTAGATGTATAAACTTAAATACCTTTATTTTTATGTTTAAGCCATATCTATGAATGCATGGTAATCTAATGAGATTGTAGCCTAATTTATTTTTAGAGGACCTAATTTTAATTCAAGTATTTTAGTATGATATCTATTGTAGAATTTTATTATAATAGGATAAACTAATATAAAAGGAAAAAAAAGAGCTTGGTTTTATTGTTATTGAAATAACAATGCAATGTAAACCTTTAGGTTTAACTATGGACATTATTGAAAGGATTAATTTATGAAATAACATGATTCAAAATACCAACCCTTGACTTTGATCTTATAAATTTTAGTAAATTTATCATTTGGTCTCTTATCTATGGTGTAACAAATTGGGTATAAGTGCCAATGATGGAAGTTTTATTTTATAATGAATAGACTAATTAGATCACAAAAATGAGTATCTCCTTATAGAAAGAATAGTATTGAGCCACAAATTTAAAAGGGATCAAATGTGTAGTAGTTCCTTGTAATTCCCACAACCTAAGTTGTTGAGCTTCTAGTGCAAATTCGAAGAACTAGGTTCGCTAGTACAACAATTTTTTTCCTTAGAAACTAAAATAATGGGAATATTAGGTTTAGTTCCAAGAAATATATTTAGGCCTCGATGCCTCCTTATTTATTTTTATGGTATTATGTGAACGTCACCCCTGTATATCTTAGTTGAGTTTTTGTAAGGGATGTAGACTTAGCTTCAGTAATTTTAATGGAAATAGTCCACTAAAAGGTAAATTTAGCCTTGACTTAGGCCATTTTGCATTTGTCACATCATTCTCTTTATTTTAATTCATTTTGTGCCTTAATAAAAATTTTATGTCATCTATTTCTTGAATTTACTTCTTGCCTTTTAGTTAGTTTTTGTCTTAGCTAATTTTTTCTTTTGAAAGTTGGTTGAATTTTCTCTTATTTTGAAAAACCCTATGATGATGCCACATAATATCATCCTAATGGTTCAAGAATTAGATAGGTAATTAATCCCTTAATTCCTATGAATTTGGATTATGCCATCATGCGTAATCATCCTAAGTACTTAGAACCTCAGTGGCATTTCATAGGTTTGAGGGAATCAAAGTTCCATGATGCCACCATGTGGTAGCATCCCAGGGAGTGAGAACCTCAAAGAATTATGGGTTCAAGGAACATAATGCCTTTGGGAATTTGTGATGATGAAAGGTGGAAGAATCCTAGTACTAGAAATCCTAAAATTGATTAAACTTTATACTTGGTCTTGGGAACCCCAAGTGTGCCATATTACATGATTATGTCTCATAGTGAATTAGGCATGGAGTAGACCCGAAGAATCCACATGGAACTTGACTATGTTAGGGATGGACTAAGATAAAATTTATGGTTGATTTAAAATTTTGGCATTATTACCTTGGACATATGCTAGATAAAAATTTATTTAACATTCATGTCTAAAATTTGAGAACTCTTTGGCCTCTTTTACTATGACGTGCAACTAGTAAATATTTGTTTAGTTATTGACAAGAAAATTAGATATGTATATATACGTATGATTATTTTTTTAGGGTCTAGGTGCATGAATGATGGTCTTACCCATGTACATTTATTTAATAAAAAAATAGGCATGATAATTATAATTAAAAAGGGTGAGAAAAATCCCTCATTTTATTTCACCTCCAACTCCAATTCCACTCTTTATGTAACACATTCACCAATTCTAACTTAGATGAATTTTATTTCAACATAAAACAACTTAGACAAAAATTCCATATATCAAACTCAAATTTATCCGTATCTTTCACACCATCAATAACTAAAAAGGACTACGCACCATAGAAACATTAAGTAAAATCCTCACTACTAGCCTAATTATCTAACATATGCATTTTACATCAAGGTCCTATATTTGAATTTATCAAATAAATTTGTTTGAATATCATAAAAATCTTCCACAAATCATGTAAAGACATTAATTTCCATTACTCAAACACCTTATTTTATCATCTTTCCCAAATTTTTCAAAAAATTGGTATTCGAAAGTCCAGAGGACTCCACAACTAAATGTAAGGATTGCAATATAGCAGACTCATTTTTTTCCAAGATAAGTAGCTTGAATAAATTTATGAATAGGGAAAATAATTATTATCACTAAACCCCTATTAGGAAAGATAAATCCAAGAAAATTCATTGTGTAAAAACACCATCCACTTAAATTATTCACATAATAAAATTCATCGATAACACAATTTATTACAATAATAACATAGAATAAAATGTAAATGTGTAATAATTAATGGTGACACCAAAATAAGATATTTCTAAAGACTACATCTCTAAAATCTTTAGATAACTATTTCAAAGCTCCATTACTTCCCATAAATGACATAATTTTCCATGTATAAGAAAATAAAGAGTTGAGTAGGAGATGATTATTTCTTGAGTGAAAGGTGATAGCTTTTTGTAGGTTACACATAGACATTCTCACACATGTCAGGATAATTACCACATTAAATGTGCATATTAACTATGTCATGAAAATAATATATCTCACCTTGGTGGTAACACTACCTAAGGTGTAGTTCACATCATGTGCCAATATGAAACACACCAACATTCTCCATGAATATTAACTTAGGAGATGTGGTAAAAGATAATAAGTCTTAATCTCATGAATATGGGTCCCAAGAACTAAGCACAATGTGGTATGCATGTGTAATGAAAGATAACAAAACTAATGAAGTTTTAAAAAATTATTGTTAAATCCAATGAAACCTCCAACAAAATGGATTAAATGTTAAGAAATAAAGAGAAGAGTATCATTTAAAATAGTTTTTTCCACTAAAAAATGTCACGAACATTATAAATATAAGCCCTCATTCCTATAATAGATAATATGGATGTAACTCAAAAAATTCTAATACTTAATTTAATGGAATCAATTAGATGAGTGACCAAGTTAGCACTATACAGTATAGTAGGGATGTTCTAAAATTTAGGTCAAGGTATAACTTTCTCTAAAAAATAGTTTTTGTGAATCTAATTATTTGAATGAGAGTGACTATAGGTATGTGTTACATCTGACTAGAATGCATGTCTAAACACACTAATATGGTTCACACATAAAATGTTTTAAATTTAAAACAATGAAAAAAAAATTGTCTTTAAAATTATTCTTAATTTTGAAACTAGCCTCTACATTGGCATATTATAAAGGGAAAAAAAATGGGTACTTAACATACTTGGTCAACTAAGGAAGTGTTTTCATTACACAACACAATAAGAGACTTATTTGTCATAATTATAAATTAAATATTATGATGAAGCTTAATGAAGAAGCTAATAATTCCCCCTTATAACCTAACCTAAATATAATCACAACCATCAAAACTAAAACTAAAACTCTTATATATATATATATATATACACACACACACACACACACACACACATATACATACATTTTATTATCATGCTTTTTATCATGGCCAAACTTAATTTAAAATCTAAAATCCCTTAGATATTTTTCATTAAAAAAGAAAACTAAAATTAAAAAGGGTGAGAAAATTCCCCCATTCTATTCAACCACCAACTCCAATTCCACTCTTTATGTAACCTTTTCACTAATTTTAACTTAGATTCATTTTCATCCAACATCAAATAACTTAGATGAGAATTCCATATATCAAGTTTAAAGTTATCCATATCATTCACACCAAAAAAAAACAAAAAGGACTATATAGCACAAAAAAATTGAGGCAAATGCTTATTAATAGCCTAATTATCCAATGTATGCATATTCCATTAAGGTTCTCTTTTCTAATTTCTTAAATAAATGAGATATAATATCATATACCTCTTATGTAATTGGTGTAAATACAACAAACACCTTCATTTATCATCTCTCATTGATTTTCCAAAAACTCTTAATCAAAATTATAAAGGACTCCACCACTAAATGTAAGGATTGAATTGTATCAGACTCTTTTTTTACAAGATAAGGGATATAAATAAATTTATGTATTGGGAAAGTAATTATTATCACTAAAACCATGCTAGGAAAGATAAATACTTGTAACTTCATTTAAAAACACCATCCACATAAATTATTCACATAATATAATTCACCAATAACACATTGTATTACACTTATAACATAATATAAAATGTAAATGTGTAATAATTTATGGTTACACAAAAAACTTATCTCCTTAAAGACTACATATCCACAAGCTTTGGCTAAATATCTTAAATCTCCATTACCTCCCATAAAGGATATAAGGTTCCTTATTTAAGAAAATAAAGAGGTGAGTGGGAGATGATAATTGGTGGAGTGAAAGGGAGAGGATTACCTAGGTTACACATATCCCTTCTCACACATATGAGGATAATTACTACATTTGTTGGAAATATTGTCATTGATGTCAAAGGTCTAGCATTATTGGTGATAAAGTCACCATTGCATTTAACGGTGTTTTTAATATTCATATCTTAGATAATGTGTGTTAATATTTATTTAATATTAATGAATAAATTTTTGGTTGAATATAAGTCAAAAGAGGGCCCATGGAGAAGTCAAAGAGTCACAAGGTAAAAGATGAAAGAATAATGGGACACATTTTCTCATGAAGAGTCATCTTGAGGAATTTTAAGAGTCACCATGTGAAGAAAAAAGAGGGTATAGTGAATTTTTTCATAAAGGGGAACTTTGAGGAATATGAAAATTCACCAAGATAAACACAAAAGAGGAAAGGACACATTTGCTTATGAAGGGTCACCATATGACTTTTCAAATTGAAGGATATGAAGTGTCATGCAAGTTTGGTGCCATTTTCCATGAGTATTGAAGGGTCACAAAGGATGAATGCCAAAGGTCATTTGGAAAGCTATAAATAAAGGATTGATAATCCATTTTTAATATGCAAGATAGTTCATCATTTTTTTTTTGAAGAGAGAAAATCAGGAGATATTGTAGAGTTCTATCATTTATTGAGTAAGCAAAATTGAGAGATAGTTGTATTTTATACACAAGAGGGGTTGGTGCTCTTGTGGGTTGGTGATCACAAATAGTTGTTTTGTTGGTACAAAACAAAGGGGTTAGTTCTCCTATAATTTGGTGCTTGAAAATTTTGTAATTTGACTTGGTTCTCATTCATATACTTGAGATTGTTCTCTATGGTTTTTCCCACTTTGGGTTTCCATGTAAAAATATGGTCTCTCTCTCTCTCTCTCTCTCTCTCTCTCTCTCTCTCTCTCTCTCTCTCTCTCTCTCTCTCTCTCTCTCTCTCTCTCTCTCTCTCTCTCGTGTAGTGCATATTATTATTTTAGTTTTATTGCATATCTTGAATGTGTGGTTAAGTGGTTAAAGAAAAGGAATTGTATTAATAAATAAGATATGTAATATACTAATTTCATTCCCCCCTCTAAGTATATTT